>NW_027019299.1:3845909-3870418 GCF_013076305.1 Rhopilema esculentum
ACAATCTGGGTTTTGCAGTAAATGCTGCCCGATAGCAGAATCGCAGGTTTTAGTTGTACTTTTAGATTTGCAAGACCGAGGTGGCTGTTCTCTTTGGGGACGAGTTTTGTTTCTAATACTAGACGGAACATGTTGTTTTATGCCTAATATGTTATGGGGCACTCATTATGCTAGCGGTACGTTTGAAGGGGCCGGGTGGGAGGCTGGCGGAGTCCTCAGGGATATTTGACAGCAATGGCTTCTCTGCGAGCGAAACGAGCAAAAAATTTCACGACCACGCTTTTTAGATTAGCTCAAAATACATTTCAGAATACTTCTTGCAGGTATTTTCTTGCAATCGTTTAAAACATTTTGTTATTGTTAAGGCATGTTCTTTCTACGTTTGATTAATTCAGTCTTAAAATTGAATTCATTACTTTATGAGGCCCCATAGACCTCGGCGTATTTCTTGGAAATTAAGCAACTAGAGGATTTGTCGCATCATTCTTTTCTTTATACTTTTTCCTTTACTCTTTTTATTTGCTTAAAATGCATTTTTTCAGAAAAGGGGGGGGGGGGGGCTGAAGCCCACAGCTCTCCACCTAGCGCCACCTTTGTTTCATCGGTCGATCTCGAACGGAGAAAGTTCTTGACAAGTTATGGGAAATGTACTGCGCTTCTTTAAGCATTACTGTTAGATATTATTTAAAAAATTATATTTCGTATTCCGTTTTTAGAAGCAATTTGATGGAATGATTATCACACTATCCCCATTACAACGAATGTAGTTGAAAATACTTGCATTTTCATACAAAACTTCGTTTTTTCTGTATTGCGTCGCCTCTCATTCTTTTTAGGACTGCCTTTTACCTAACAATTATTTTCTTTTCAATTTATACCTTTCTTATGTTTCTCTTTGAGCTACAGTTCACAAGGTCATTTGAGTCAAAACTTCAATTTTCACAAATGATTTAAATCTTTTCCGATTAATCTAGCTTTCTACCAACAGCTTTAAATTTTCCGACTGTCTTCAAATTTTCCGAGTGAATGAAAGATTAGGGAGGGGGGGAGGTGTCACACCCCCCCAGTATTTACGTGCCTGCCTGTCATTGTTCGATGATTGGCCCTTCCTAAAAAAATGCGTCCTTACTGTACTGCAATACAGCATGGCACTAGCAGAATTGGGACCAATTTTGGGTGTGATAGACAGAAATATTAAGCACAGGGCTAGATCGGGACCGACGTTATCGCTACCAAATTTCAACTGGGACAGGGTGGTGAAATTATTTGTAAAACCTCTTAAAAGGTGGGTTCTACAAACGTGAGTTCTTTGTAGGCAGAAATGCTCAAAAATACGGCAACGGCGGATAAAATCAAAATTATTCTCTTTACGGCAGTGATACAACCAACGGCTAACGAGAAGCTCGACAAATAACGACACGGCTTCAACAGGCACCACAAAACTAGCGACAGAGCTCTAAGCAGTACGGCAAAACTCTCGACAAGACTACTCCTAACTTATGAAACAACCCTTTATATAATTCTAAAGATTTTTTGAAGTATCTAAAGATGAACGCTGAAGAATAACAAGACAAATTTGCTCTGCTATCTTGTTCATTGGTATCAACCATCGTGTTTACATCTTACGATGCATCTAAATTCACAATTAACGCGCTCTCTTTTAAATCTACAGTCCCTGGTTCTGAGTAACGCTACAAAAATTCTCCAATTTTAACTACCAATAAGAAGCAAGAATAACATGTGCAGTTTTACGTCAACTAAAGCTAATTAACAGCAATTTTTATGTAGAAATAAAGCTGCATGCCTATAACACGCTGAACGCTTATAACTAAATTTACCTAAACATGTATCTGTAGCCAAGTTATGGAGTAAACAAGCAACGTTAAAGGTTCTACCGCGATCCTAACGAATTCACCATGCGATCCATCTAAAGGCTGATTTCCATGAGGCGAAATTCGCACCGAATTCGCTTCAAAATTGTCTTTGATTTCCACGAGACTGCGAATTCGCTGCGAAATTATATAATTATTTCCTCCAAAACTCAACTTTAAGGCGCCTATTTTAAGAACTGCACGCATGACGATCCCTAAACAAAACACGATCCCTAGGTAGAACAGCAACATCTTTATTTTATATATATTAAAGAAGTAATTGTAATAAAAGTAGTTTATTTTATTTGTATTATAGCTGATAGGGAATTCGCGTGTAAAGATTTTTGAAATGAAATGAAATGAAATGAATGACGAATGTTCCAAGATTGTTTCCTTACAAATCAAGCAAATTTACCATGCTTTGACTGGTTATTAGGTGCTGCGAAATATTTCGCCGAGAAAAAGTAGAACTCTTTTCTACTTTCTTGCGAATTCGCTGCGAAATCGAAAATCAAAACTGCGCATGCCTTGACGCCTTCATCAGCAATTTCGCCGCGAATTCGCTGCGAAATTCGCCTCGTGGAAATCAGCCTTAACACTACTTGCACAGAGCAACGAAGGGGTCAGTGGTGGGTTGGGTTGTCGTTCTCGTCTGAATTTCTGCTTCAAAAACTGGGCTCATTTTTGCATCCACAGGCACAGGGGCTTTTTCTTGCAATGGCTGCTTCAACGGGCGTCTTCTCAATATTTGACCACGTGTCCTACTCTTTTGCAGTTATTGCAAATCGGCTGGTCGTCTGTGGTTCGCAGGTATCGATAAATGCTCATCTTCTTTTCCTTCGGCTCGGCTGTCCTCACACGGGGTAACCAATGTAAAGCCTCTTAAAAGGTGGGATTTACAAACATGAGTTCTTTGTAGGCAGAAATTCTCAAAAATACGGCAACGGCGGATAAGATCAAAATTCTTCTTTTTCATAGTCGATGCATTACATCAAAACTTTTACCCGTACGCCTTATTTCTCTGAGGGAGGCGCAAGCTTGTCTGGTATCGGCTTGCCAAAGAGCTAGCGTACGCTAAATTTCGCCCCATATCAGAGGCATAGGTCTTGCGTACGGACGTTTATTCTGTTTTCCGCAAACCCGTATGCCTTGAACTTATCGAGTTGAGAAATCTTCAACTTTTTTGCCTCCCGTACGGAAAATTTCTTAGCAATGGCCGATTTTGAAGGAAAACTTTGTGAAGAGATACACAAATACCCCCACATGTATGATTCCTTGCTAGAGGACAGTCGGTCTGGAACCCAGGGTAAGAAATCGGGACAAATATTAAATTATTGGACAGGAGCAAGAAAAATGGCTATTTATACCGGAATCATTGACATCAAACGCGAATCGTTGACAATAACGGCACAATCCCCGCAAACGGTTCGTAAATTATATATAGGTAGAATATACCAGCATGTTTGCTGTTCTTTTTATTTTTTCTCCGTGCAAGTAGAAGGGCAAGAGGAACATTCCTCGACGGCATGTCTGGAAACTATGAACCGAAAAAGCTTATGGAGTATCGTTTCAAACTTCCCGCATGGACATGCGGAAAACGTACGTGTTTACGCTTTTTGGAAATGCAAGATGAAAAGGCGTATGCCTCAAAGCTTACCCTTGTGCAGAATTTAGCGTAAGCTAATAAGTTCAGAACTATGAACCAGGCTTAACGGCTAACAGCAAGTTCGACAAATAGCGACACGGCTTCAACAGGCACGACAAAATTAGCGACAGAGCTCCTAGCAGTACGGCAAAACTTTCGACAAGACTACTCCTTACTTATAAAACATTAGGAATTTCTTTATGAGCATTTAATTAATTACTACCAAAAGTATGAATTTGTTGTGGTAATTCAATAAAACGCCATAGGCAACCTCAGATGGCGAAAATGATCAAATTGAGGGGTCCAACTTGAGAATTTACGTGGGGGCTTATTCGAGGGGGGGGCTTATTGACAATTTGTAGTTCTAAGGTGGGGGCTTATTCGAAGGGGGGAGGGCAATTCGAGGATTTACGTTATTTTAGGCAGGATTGACAGGACTTTGACAATATACGCTGTCAGTGTCGATTTTTGCGCCCTATCTATAGATCGTGGTTATATAAAAGCATGTGTTTCTAGAAGGAAAATCGATTTTTGCAACTTGAATCCAAAATTTCATAAATAAGTTTGATTAAAGCCCCGGCAAAACGACTGGACATTTGCACTGGTCACGCACTGGACATTGCTCACTTGTTCAGAGTGTGTGGCATATAATTCACATATAATTCATTTAAAAAATGATAATACCTCGGGTATTTTAAAATGACTTTCCTAATAGTTTTGCCAAATCTGTATACCGGGACGGGCAACTACACGAGGCGGCACCATGGTCGCAGCCGAAGGAGCAGGAAATTTTCGAATTTTGATGCTTCCAGTTCCCTGGAAAATGCACTATTTTAAGTAAATTTTACTAAAGCAATCCTCCTAATCCTACCGAAAATTCTTTTATCTTTGCAAACAGATTGAACAGTAGATAAAAACAACTGGTACAATTTCAACGTGGTCTTTGTTTACGTTTCTGGCTGTCATTATTCTCTATGTTTTCTATTGTTCTGAAGCGTCACCAAGCGTCAAAGTTAAATTTGTTCAACTTTGACGCTCGGTGACGCGTGGCTGAAAAAACGCGCTGCGTGCGCATAGCTGCCGAAAATGCTAACCATATTTGGTCAGCGTCATGACACGCCGCGCCGTGAAGCGTCCAGTGTGAATTCAGGTTTAGTTCATTTCGCCACTGCTTATGGGCGATTTTATCAGCCTAGTGTCATCGCATATATGATGTCTGATAAACAAACATGGTTTAAATTTGTTATTCTTTAGTAGTTATTAAATAGTAGTTCTTTCAAAAACTTGAAAGTTTTCAAGCATTGAATTGCACTATTGAATCGGACAGAGGCGCTCGGCACAAAATTGAATCTGGGGTTGGGCTAAGGATGAAGTTTAGTGACAAAGGAGGACCCACCATGGTTGGGTCCGACGCGCAAGAAAATTTTTGAAATCAAGCCTTCTAGAATGGCTAAAAATGCATCTCCCAGACTAAAATTTAACAAATTACTACACCGTTCAGAATAGAGAGTTCGACGATACTCAGAAAAACATTTATTTTTGATTTTTAGAACAAATTTGGGAGGGGAGGGTTCATGCGTTGGATAAAGAAAGAAAGGATGACCTTTGGTTCACATCGATGTTAATAACAAGAAGCTGCTGTATTGATTGCCAGGGTGCATTCCATGTACATTTGCCCGAAGATCTTTGGCGTACACTCAGGCTTTATGGCGTTCCGAGTACAAACTAACAGAAAAATAGTTAACACGAAAACGTATGACACAAATGTTGATTGGGTCATGGCAGCGCAACGTGCTTCGATTGTAGAATCACACGTTTTATTGTTCACAGCAAGTTACAGCAAAGTGTTCTACCCGTGCACGATCATTTTTCATGTTCCTAGCCAAATATTACAGGCAAACAATTTTGGCGCCCTCTTATCTCCATTTGCACCCTTATTCAGGGGGGCAGTGGCCCCTCTGGCCCCCCAATGCCACCACGCTACTGTACGCTGTGGCCACAGTATCAAGACGCGATAACGCTGCATAATTTTACGTGATTCCTTTGCAATATCTTGTAATCGTCACGGCTGTTGAGAAAACTGTTTATCGTGTATTGGCACAAAATTCAAGCGGGTCTGATTGACAAAACAATTTCCATCATTAGCAAGTTGTCAACAACGGATGCAAATATCACATAAAAAAACAGCGATCACGCCGAAACCAAATGACCCCCTATCAATGCCTTTAAGCTCATTTTTATGTACGAAGAATGAGTACATGAAGGGGGGATTTTGCTCAGCTCGATGGGCATCCATATATATAGATATATATATATATATATATATATATATATATATATATATATGTAGAATTGTTGCCAATTGTGTAACAATGGATCGGCATTTTGATGAGTTCAACAATGGTAACATAGAAGCCGAATTCAAAGGCGGGAGACAATCGAAACAATGCAGGCATAGAATGTCAAAATCAAAGGATTTTCCCAATTTTCCCAAACGAACAATCGAGAATCGTGAGTTTCCCGATTAAGTGGGCAATTGAGGTTCGCTAATCGACACTTAGGTCTATAATCGTGCTATTAAATTGGGTTCGGCTGCTAGCCTGAGATCCCCTTTGTGGTCATCCTCTTCGATTCGACCAATCGCCTTTAGTTTTGCTCGTGACGTTGTGCAGTTATAATTGGTTCTGCACGTGCATGTTGAACGGTAGCAAGAATAGATCAGAAACTTCTCGTAATCGAGAATGGTGCTTTCATCTTGTCAAGCGTCAACGTAATTAGACGTATAATTTGCAATTTGCTATGTAGGATACAAAAGAAAGTGCGGGAATATGCGATTTCACGAGTTTCTGCAAGAATTAGCTTTCATGAATGAGTCGTGGAAAATATATTGTTAAGTGTTTGAAATCTGTTTAGTTTTTCGCAAGTTTTGCAAAGTCGGTGAAAGTTATTCGAAGATTTCCAGGCTTTGCGAAATTGTCGCAAAATGCTTGCAGGGACTTTTCAATTTTCTCTGGGGTTGATCCAAAATTCATTCGAAATTTTTCAGACCCTATATTTTTATGTAAAGAAAAAGTCAATATGTTGGATAAGATAGTTTGGTGCAGGAACAACGTAAAAGAATAGGAATTTGGAACGTGTAAGGTCAGACCAACAGTTACGAGAATAATCAATTAATAATCTTGGGGTCTATGATTACATTTCTTCATCAAATAGTTGAATTGCCGAGTTGAAGAAATCTTTGCACTCGCAACTAGGAAGTTAACGAATTTAAAAGTTTGGCTGCTCACAATTAAGTACGAAAGATTCCCCTTCGTAATCAAGTAATTGCACTGCCGCGAGATCATTATGCTGGAACCGTTTTGTCAGCGCGGGTCATTAGGTCGTTAGGCACGCATCGATTTCTCCTTCTTGCAATGGTTGATAGTGGAATTCAAAGATCGGGTTTGGTAAACTTACTGTGTCATAGCATTCCCCGCTGTTTATCAAGAAAGTGTAAATCTGCGAAACGCATTTTGAAAAAGCAACCGAATAAGAATAATTATTCGTGTTATGTTATCAAGCGAAAAATATCCTTTGTCAAATAAAAAAACCAATTCCCAGTTAGGTTCCACTCACAGAGCCCCAATAAATGCTGGAATCTTCGTTGTCGTCATCATTGTCATCGTCGTCAGCATAATCATCATCATCAATCATCATCATCATCATTGTCATCGTCGTCATCATAATTATCATCATCAATCATTATCATCATCAACAATCATCAATCATCATCAATCATCATCATCATCAACCATCATAATCATCATCATAATCATTATAATCATCCTCATCAATCATGATCGTCATCATCATCATCAATCATCATCATCATCAATCATCATCATCATCATCATCATCATCAATCATCATCATCATCATCATCATCATCATCATCAGTTTTGTCCACTTCGCCAATTCATAATATCGAAGTACCATTCCTCCACATTCTTCGTACATTGCAAAAGCCGTGCTATTTTTATGTACGAAGAATGAGTACATGAAGGGGGGATTTTGCTCAGCTCGATGGGTATCCATATATATATATATATATATATATATGTAGAATTGTTGCCAATTGTGTAACAATGGATCGGCATTTTGATGAGTTCAACAATGGAAACATAGAAGCCGAATTCAAAGGCGGGAGACAATCGAAACAATGCAGGCATAGAATTCCAAAATCAAAGGATTTTCCCAATTTTCCCAAACGAACAATCGAGAATCGTGAGTTTCCCGATTAAGTGGGCAATTGAGGTTCGCTAATCGACACTTAGGTCTATAATCGTGCTATTAAATTGGGTTCGGCTGCTAGCCTGAGATCCCCTTTGTGGTCATCCTCTTAGATTCGACCAATCACCTTTAGATTTGCACGTGACGTTGTGCAGTTAAAATTGGTTCTGCACGTGCATGTTGAACGGTAGCCAGAATAGATCAGAAACTTCTCGTAATCGAGAATGGTGCTTTCATCCTGTCAAGCGTCAACGTAATTAGACGTATAATTTGCAATTTGCTATGTAGGATACAAAAGAAAGTGCGGGAATATGCGATTTCACGTTTCACGAGTTTCTGCAAGAATTAACTTTCATGCATGAGTCGTGGAAAATATATTGTAAGTGTTTCAAATCTGTTTAGTTTTTCGCAAGTTTTGCAAAGTCGGTGAAAGTTATTCGAAGATTTCCAGGCTTTGCGAAATTGTCACAAAATGCTTGCAGGGACTTTTCAATTTTCTCTGGGGTTGATCAAAAATTCATTCGAAATTTTTCAGACCCCATATTTTTTTAAAAGAAAGGGTCAACATGTTGGATAAGATAGTTTGGTGCAGGAATAACGTAACAAAAATAGAAATTTGGATCGTGTGAGGTCAGACCAACAGTTACGGGAATAATCAATTAATAATCTTGGGATCTGTGACTACATTTCTTCATCAAATAGTTGAATTGCCGAGTTGAAGAAATCTTTGCACTCGCAACAAGGAAGTTTACGAAATTAAAAGTTTGGCTGCTCACAATTACGTACGAAAGATTCCCCTTCGTAATCAAGTAATTGCACTGCCGCGAGATCATTATGCTGGAACCGTTTTGTCAGCGCGGGTCGTTAGGGATCGTTAGGCACGCATCGATTTCTCCTTCTTGCAAAGGTTGATAGTGGAATTCAAAGATCTGGGTTTGGTAAACTTACTGCGTCATAGCATTCCCCGCTGTTTATCAAGAAAGTGTAAATCTGCGGAACGCATTTTGATAAAGCAACCGAATAAGAATAATTATTCGTGTTATGTTATCAAGCAAAAAATGTCCTTCGTCAAATAAAAAAACAGATTCCCAGTTAGGTTCCACTCACAGAGCCCCAATAAATGAGTTCTGTAATCTTGGCGAGTCCTAGCTCGTGCCACCGTTTTTTAGGTATTTTAAGTCTGTGAATCGCAATCTCATAAAGCATAAAGGTTCTTAGTTGTCTGGGAAACAGACTGGAAGCGCATCTAGAAAAGTTCAGACTTTTAATACATTTGGAATCTTCGTTGTCGTCATCATTGTCATCGTCGTCATCATAATCATCATCATCAATCATCATCATCATCATAATCATCAATCATCATCATAATCATCATCATCATCATCATCACCATAATCATCATCATAATCATCAATCATCATCATCAATCATCATCATCATTAGTTTTGTCCACATCGCCAATTCATAATATCGAAGTACCATTCCTCCACATTCTTCGTACATTTTATGTACGAAGAATGAGTACTCATAGGAGTAGGGGCCCTGTAAGTAAGTAAATAAGTAAGTAACTAACGAAGTGACACGGTTTCCGTAACAGAATGCTACGCAAAGAATTTCCATTTTCCTCTAATTAGTGTCCCGCTTTCTATTGCTCGCGGCTACGAAATGATGTTGACTCAACGTCACCAGCAAGTCAATTTTGCAAATTTTTATTTTGGCCGTGCCAAAAGAGAAGTTGGCACAGTTTCAAAGGAAGCTGCAGCACACAATCCAGCAATTGTGCACTCGTTCGATTGAAGAAATGGCTATTGTAGGAATTAAGGTTTTTTTATTTGATAAATTTTTCAATTATTGGCAAAGCTGTTTTATCAATGGAACAGTGCCTAGATGGATGTGTCATAAAGAGACTTCCAGCATTTGTGACACAATTAAAAAGTTCAGCTTCAGAAACTTACAACAGTGACCACAAGCCCCTTTTCTAACTATAAAACTTCGAATGAAATAATAAACTCTTCAAGTTTGCGATATCTCGGCAAAATCATGAACTATTGTAAATGAATGCAAATGGTTGTGAACCAGCATTAATCACCATGAAGCAGCGTTAATAATCGTGAATCATTATGAGTGATCGAGAATCATCATGAGTCATGACAAATTTTCGAATGTCATCGTGGATCAGCTCAAATGATCATAAATCTCTGTAAATCATTGTAAATCGGCATATTTAAGCCTCCCTCTATATTAAGCCCTCTCTATTAAGCCCCATTACCATGCAAAAATTTAAAATAAGCCCTCCCTCTCTATTAAGACCCCCTCTTTAGCCACTGATGCCAAACAAAGAAACCACGCGTATTGAGTGGTTCTCTTGACTGGTATGATGATTGTGCATTAAATAAGGCCCATGTAAAGATTTCTTTATGCGCCTTAGAAGTCAAGTGGATACTAATATTGCTTCTTTCGAAGAAATCCCAGAGCATTGTGGCATTTTTATAATGTGTTTTTATTTTGAATAATTAATAAGCCTCCATATCAAATAAGCCCCCTCCTTTATGACTGAAAAAAATTAGCCCCCACCCCCGGGACTTAATAGAGCTTTTACGGTGAACTAAAACGAATCAGCCCGAGAGATATTACTCCACCGTCAATTGTGAATCACTTTCTCATAAAGCATAAAACGCTCTTAGTTGTCTGGGAAACAAACTGGAAGCGTATTACAGCATTTACCACATTTGGAATCTTTGTTGTCGTCATCATTGTCATCGTCATCATCATAATTCATAATCGTCATCATAATCATCCTCATCAATCATCATCATCATCATCATCATCAATCATCAACCATCATCATTATCATTATAATCATCCTCATCAATCATGATCGTCATCATCATCATCAATCATCATCATCATCATCATCATCATCTTCTTCATCATAATCATCCTCATCAATCATCATCATCATCAACCATCATAATCATCATCATAATCATTATAATCATCCTCATCAATCATCATCATCATCATCAATCATCATCATCATCATCATCAATCATCATCATCATCATCATCATCATCAATCATAATCATCATCATCACCATCAGTTTCATCATCATTGCCTATTCACAATATCGAAGTACCATTCTTCTTTATTCTTCGTACATTGCAAAAGCCGTGCTATTTTTATGTACGAAGAATGAGTACATGAAGGGGGGATTTTGCTCGGCTCGATGGGCATCCATATATATATATATATATATATATATGTAGAATTGTTGCCAATTGTGTAACAATGGATCGGCATTTTGATGAGTTCAACAATGGAAACATAGAAGCCGAATTCAAAGGCGGGAGACAATCGAAACAATGCAGGCATAGAATTCCAAAATCAAAGGATTTTCCCAATTTTCCCAAACGAACAATCGAGAATCGTGAGTTTCCCGATTAAGTGGGCAATTGAGGTTCGCTAATCGACACTTAGGTCTATAATCGTGCTATTAAATTGGGTTCGGCTGCTAGCCTGAGATCCCCTTTGTGGTCATCCTCTTAGATTCGACCAATCACATTTAGATTTGCACGTGACCTTGTGCAGTTAAAATTGGTTCTGCACGTGCATGTTGAACGGTAGCCAGAATAGATCAGAAACTTCTCGTAATCGAAAATGGTGCTTTCATCCTGTCAAGCGTCAACGTAATTAGACGTATAATTTGCAATTTGCTATGTAGGATACAAAAGAAAGTGCGATTTCACGAGTTTCTGCAAGAATCAACTTTCATGCATGAGTCGTGGAAAATATATTGTAAGTGTTTCAAATCTGTTTAGTTTTTCGCAAGTTTTGCAAAGTCGGTGAAAGTTATTCGAAGATTTCCAGGCTTTGCGAAATTGTCACAAAATGCTTGCAGGGACTTTTCAATTTTCTCTTGGGTTGATCCAAAATTCATTCGAAATTCTTCAGACCCCGTTGGATAAGGTAGTTTGGTGTAGGAAAAACATAGAAACAATCGAAATTTGTTAAAAGTCTGAGGTCAGACCAACAGTCACGAAAATGACCAATTAATAATCTTGGGATCTGTGACTACATTTCTTCATCAAATAGTTGAATTGCCGAGTTGAAGAAATCTTTGCACTCGCAACTAGGAAGTTTACGAAATTAAAAGTTTTGCTGCTCACAATTACGTACGAAAGATTCCCCTTCGTAATCAAGTAATTGCACTGCCGCGAGATCATTATGCTGGAACCGTTTTGTCAGCGCGGGTCGTTAGGGATCGTTAGGCACGCATCGATTTCTCCTTCTTGCAAAGGTTGATAGTGGAATTCAAAGATCGGGTTTGGTAAACTTACTGCGTCATAGCATTCCCCGCTGTTTATCAAGAAAGTGTAAATCTGCGAAACGCATTTTGAAAAAGCAACCGAATAAGAATAATTATTCGTGTTATGTTATCAAGCAAAAAATGTCCTTCGTCAAATAAAAAACAGATTCCCAGTTAGGTTCCATTCACAGAGCCCCAATAAATGAGTTCTGTAATCTTGGCGAGTCATAGCTCGTGCCACCGTTTTTTAGGTATTTTAAGTCTGTGAATCGCAATTTCATAGAGCATAAAGGTTCTTAGTTGTCTGGGAAACAGACTGGAAGCCCATCTAGAAAAGTTCAGACTTTTAATACATTTGGAATCTTCGTTGTCGTCATCATTGCCATCGTCGTCATCATAATCATCAATCATCATCATCATAATCATAATCATCAATCATCATCATAATCATAATCATCATCAATCATCAATCATCATCATCATCATCATCAATCATCATCATCATCAGTTTTGTCCACATCGCCAATCCATAATATCGAAGTACCATTCCTCCACATTCTTCGTACATTGCAAAAGCCGTGCTATTTTTAAGTTTAGTCATGGCCATGGTATTCCGTGACCATGGTTGTTGATTGCAGCATGGATGAAACAAGCGCATTTTTCAAAGACTTCAATGAGGATTAGGAAAGTTTTCATTCATTTAGATTCATTTTCATTTAGACTTAAGAAATTTAGAATTTAGACGGAATTCGAAAACTAAAAATTATACTGTAACTTGAAGTTGCTATAATGAATAGCCGGCTGACATGAACAATCCGGAGAGGCATCATGTTTTCTTTGATGTCATATTTCTAGGAGAGCGTTCTCTGACCCTAGGCGACCTGTGATTCGTTGATGCAGTCAGAAAACTCCTCGACGTGTGTGACACAAGGTTAATCGGATTATCCGAACCGGATTCTTCACCTTCGCCGAATGGTTTGATTAATAGGGACTTTACGCAGCCAGACCGATAACGGTAACGATAAAGGCTGGTTTTCATATATCGTAATTCGTCGGCGATGATCCCCGACGCAGCTTCCCGATGGTCTATGACAGTCTGCGATGAAAACCGGGTCATCGGGAACCATCGGAGATCATCCCCGATCATCGCAAAAGTCAAAATAATTTGACTTTCCCGACGCTTCCCGACGAACAATAGTAAAGAGAACAATGGATCAGGAATGTTCTGTCAAAAGTGAGTTCATTTGAACTGAAGGGAGGGTAACAGTTTTGCAGAAAAACTGGGATGCTTTCGATAGTACTGGGAACATTAAGGGGGCTATAATTCCTAGTTTGATTCCTAGTCTTAAGTTTGTGTTTCATCATTCTTTAAGGTGAATCATCGTGAATCTTCAGCTATGTCATGATCATTACATAATTCACTAAACAGAAATTTTCCCAAGAAAATTCATACTGGCATTTGCCTCTCCTCTTTCATCTTCATTGTAAATGCAGTGTAATGGCTTCTTCTGGAGCAATATTTTTCTGACGGGTGCGCGGGGAAAGTTTCTTACTTTGTTGTAATGAATTTTCATTTGCAAATATATCCCGAAATTATCAATGTGTTGCCCATAAACGTCAATGTGTTGATCATAGATCGATGATAGTATCAAAAGTTGACTTTTGGCCTTTATCAGTAGCCATATTCCCAAACTTTCATCAAAATTATTGTTTTGGCGCTTCAAAATTGTTTATACCATCGGGCATCATCCCCGACCGTCGGGGATGGTCCCTGACCATCAGGAATGCTGTACATCGGGGATCATCGCCGACGGGTTACGATATATGAAAACAAGGCTTAACCTTAGTGCGTCATCGCCCTATTGTTTTTGGAGGGACGCCTACGCATTTGCATATTTGGTATTTTTTCGCGGGGAGGCCTCTTCCGTTCCCGTCCTGCCCTATTGTTCCTACAACCTTAGGCCTGGTTGAAACGTCGCGCTTCTCATGTGCCGAACCTAACTGTGTTTGGAGCGACACTTGAGCATGTTTGGCGCGACTCCCGTTTCAAACGTCGAACTTAATCATGTCGCGCCAAATGGGTTTTAGGATTGTTACATGAAGTATCTTGGTTAAGGCGCGCAATCTCAAATATTTGTTTGAAATACATGCGCCCTCCAAGAAAGAAATGAGTTCTGGGAAGGAAAATAAATTAAATATAATTATGCATTGAGTTCGGACATGACAAGTTCGACGCTTGAAACCGTGCCGTGCTGGAGCCGTGCAGCTCGGCAAGCTCTGCCGATCCAAACTAGTCTGCCGCTCCTAACTAAATCTGCCGTACCAAATTGATTCAAACGTCGCGCCCCTCATGTACTTAATTCTCGAGTTAGGTTCGGCACATAAGAAGCGCGACGTTTGAACCAGGCCTTAGTTCACCCTGGCTAGCGTTCTGGCAAAACGTTAGAAAATTTGTCTATTCATTTTTCGTTTGTTCAATTTTTCTCCAACTTTTCGTTAAACATGACGTCTATATCAGCTGTTGTCAAGACACAAAGGTATGATTCTTCAAATTTACGAATTTCTTTCTCTTTAATCGAGCAGTAAGGGCCATATCACTTTCTTTGCTATCATTATTTTCATTTCAAAACAAAAGTGAATTTTACTAAAGCAACCTTTTCAAATAGGTCTAGATTAAAGGGATTTAGGGATTTCTAGCAACAAAATAATGTTGATATTTGTAAACTGGACCCTATTACAGTCTTTTTTTAAAAAACAATTTTATAAGAACATGAGCCTCAAAATTGGTCAAAAGTTAAGAACAAATTAAGAACAAGCTGTGACTAGCTACTGTAAAATGAGATTTTGAACAACGTTTTATCTCAAAAACGAGATTTTTAGCCATATTTTGGTGCTTTTTCGGTGAATATTCAAATTCAAACACGGCGACAAACGAAGGTTGTCTCACGCACTTTGTTGGCAAAAGAGGCTTGAACACCTCCCCAGAACGAAAAGCTATAAATCGCACTGCTTATACCATATAAATTCAAGAACAAATTAAGAACAATCCAGCCTCAGATTTTCGAAAAAATTGAGAACAATCAGCTTGAACTCATATTTACTGGTTCTTATAAAAAAAGATTGTAATCATGTTGACAAAAAACGATTTATTGGGGAGAGGGGGGAACATTTGTTCTTTCTCTAAAGCTGGGTTTTTGCTAAGAATTTTTTCTCAATCATCCTTACTCAGCTTGACTGCTCTAAAAAATAGTTGGATTTTTAGCAAAAGATTTAAATGGTCGAAGGAGCATGACATTTTGATGTTTCGAGATGTAAACGCTTCTGAAAGTTGGATGACAAAGCCAGGGAGTATGGAAAGAGGAGATGGTTGGAAGCAAATAGCTGACAGGCTGAATAAGATTGAGTCTCCCAACTTTGAATGCACAGCACGGTCGGTTAGGGAGCACTTTCAGACTCTAATCGAGAAAAGAAAGGTGGTAAACCGGGAAGAAGAGCGAGCTAGCGTTATTTCGCCAGAAATAACAGAAGTTGACATTTTGCTAGATGAGCTTCTTGAAGTGTTTTCGTCAGCTGCATTTGATCAACAGGCAGCAGAGAAGGAAAAGTTAGGTAAGAGAGTAGAAGATGTGGAGAAGGCAAAAGAACTACGACAGCAGTTATTGGAAACATTGGGGGAGACCCGTAAAAGCAGGGCATTTTTTAAGACTTTTCCACTGGTGGGGCATTTGAGAAAAGGGCATATAGATAAAGGCAGAATTTACAGATAAACAGGCTTTCAAAAATATTCTTAAAACATTGCTATAGACCATATAACAAAATCACTGATCGCTAGTTTATAACTAAAAGTGTCCATCTTTTCTGAAAAATTTATTTACAAATTGACGTCTGCTATAAGTTTCAAAGTCTGGTTCTCGGTTTCTTCGTTCTTTTGCAGCAAGAAAATGAGCAACAGCAGCTGTTGGGTCATAATGAGCAGTTCCATTGCCATTCACGCAATGAATAAGCGAGAATTAATTGTATCATCTGTCATTGATACTCTTGCATCACTGGCCACGATATTGTGATGCGAAACAATGCGTTCTGTTTGCATCGAATGTGGTGATAGACTCATAATGGCAGCAAATATTTTGTGCACAATTCCAGTCGTTATTGCTACTAACTTGCGCAAACGAACTGAAAGATTTGAACCGATATCATTGCCTTCTGGGAGAAATTCTACATCTTTGATTTTACTCCATTGCTTGCAAACTGTCATCAGCCAAGTTTATTTGCTGCAAAACTGTAAAGATTTCCAGGGTGTCACCCATGAGAGATCTAAGCCAAATGTGCTTTTCGTCCCAAGTCTTCAAGAAACCACTTGCCTCTGCCTTTTCGTTACGGTCCCCATTTACTTTTAGTTCATTCCACACTTCCTTACATGCGGTCATATTAGCAAGTATGGCCTCAACGAGTTGGAGAAAGTGCTCTGCAAACCTCACTTCATGATGTCTCGGAAATTGTTTTGCATCTTGCTTCACTTGTTTTAGCATTTTTGTGTTCTCTATTGACGTACGGAAGTACTTCGCGACTCCGGTGAGCGAAGATTTCCATATTTTTAACTCCGGCACTGTTTGAATTATAGACTCAACTGCAAGGTCAGAACGATGGGCGCAACACCAGAATGTGAGAATATTTCTGTTACATTGATCACTTAGACGCTTCCAGAGTCCTGAATTGCACCCAATATTCGCAGCTTCTCCATCTGTGGTTATACTCATCTCAAAGCTTCGTTAACTGCCTGCAATAAGCCAAGAGAGCCAATGCATGATCATGAACTCTGTGTTGTATTCACCATTTGGCGCATAACGATACGACAGCTTACAAATTTGTGGTCCCGCATATGCTTGCTTACGCTCCCGTCAATCTGTATACTGAAAGCAACACACTGGTCGTACATTTCCTTTGTTTTTTTTGCTGAACAACATAGATTGCTGACAACATCTCTCGGTAGTAGACCGGATCTCTGTAATGCAAGTCTGCGTTAGCTGGGACAAAATCTGGCAGGACAGCATCGGGTCCTTCATCAGTGACGAGGGCAACAAGTCTTTCGGCAGCAATTTGTGCCAGTGATCGAGCGGGCCAGGAATGAGCGGAAATTGTTTCCTGAAGACAATCATTGTAGACATCGTTAGCCAATTTTATTAAAAAGCGTACCGCATCTGGTTTTTTTTTGTTAAACATCTCAACCATGGATGCTTGAAATTTTTTTCTTACCAAGCAGATTCCAGCTGTTGTTGATTTTTTGCTGCTTTATGTATTGAAGAATGCAGGTGGTCTACAATCAATTTGAGTCTGTCCTCTCCATCTGCTCTAACTCCTTCATGGGCTCCGACAAAGGTTGAAAAGTGGGGGGGGGGGGCCAAGGGAAAATTTAACACCCATAACAAAAGATTTTGAAAAAAACTCTATTGTTTTGCAAAAAAGTGGGGGGGGGCAAGGCCCCCCTGCCCCCCTTCGTCGGAGGCCCTGTCCTTGTGCAATAGCAACTGATCCATTCTTTGAAAGCTTTTTCGCTTCGTCTTCGTGCTCTTTGCATACTTTGCAACGTACATGGATGCGCTTTCTCCCATTTCTTACTGCTTCAAATTCCTGTAATTCAGAGAATTGTGCAATAATGCCTGTCAAACTCAGCTTAATTCCATGATAATAATGACTTGAGACACCATTTGTAGAATTATCAATTTTCTGCTCTTCGTAATTTTTATCCAGAGCAGCAACCTCTTTTTGTACTTCTCCTTGTGAACTGTCTTCTTGTGGACTGTCTCCTTCTGGACCCCGAGGAATTGTCTCCTTGAGGTGTTCCTTGAGTATTTTTGGAACTGCTTTTAAATGACTGATGACATCGCGATCAGAATTATTAGGTGGGATGCTGGCTTTAGGCCAAATGGGTACTCTTGTACCCTCACCCTACTGTTGCTGTGTATTAAAAAAGATGTTATTTTGCTGCATTTGCCGGCAATAGTCGTTGCTTGGTCTTTTTTCCTTTTCGCATTTCTTTCCGCCCTTGGCATCTTCTTTCATAACAGCTCTAGCAAGTGTAAAACAAAATTCTTTGCTTTGGGTTTTAAAAAAACATTACACTTACAAAACTGAGTTCGTTCAGCAGCAGGTACTTTTGCATCGTTCTCGTGTGGCGCCACGTGCTCTCGAGCACAGTGCGCATAGCTTGAAATATGAGTTTTCCAAATTTCAGACTTTGTGAATTAGAAGGGGAATCACCTATAGAAGCAGCAGTTCCGGGGAAAAATGAATTGAAATTTGAAACCTGTTCAATGAAGATTTCATCCACAAATATCTCAAATAAAGTAAAAAGTAAAACGGTCACCAAATCATAAGGGCACTTAAGTGGTGGGGCAAACATGTTCAACTGGTGGGGTGATGAAAGGGGCTGGTGGGGAATTTCCCCACCACTTTATACTGTTAGAACACAGGGTTCCCATTCATTGCAGGACATCACATGACAATTGCATCATTGCGCTGCAATTGCATCAGCTTCTGTAAATTGTATTATTCTTAGGGTATAAAAGGGGTGGCTTTATAGTTAGGTTCAGTCCTGCCGTAAGCTTTGTCGAACTCAGTGTACCTTGTCGCTAGCTTGAAGAATTGTGTTTGCCGTTACATTTTCGTCGTTAGCCGTTTAAGATTTCTTTAGTCGTTTGCCGTGAACTGATGAATTAGAAGAAGTGTATAGAGAATTGGATAACAGTTTTTGCCGTATTTATCGTGTACGTTTCTGCGAACGATCTACGAACTCGCATTTGTGAAACCCCCTGTTGAAGTGGTTTTACAATACATTAAAAAATGCCCTGCGTAAAAGAAGAAAAAGGAAGCAGGAGATGGCAAACAAACAAAAGTTGGAAACACGAAGTCGATTGGCAATGACACCTTCGCATTTCTAGAGAAAAAATTCGAGAGGATGCAGAGATAAAAAGAGAGGAGCTGGAATTGAAAAAAAAGAGATCGAGGAAAATGCAAGGCAAAGAGAGTCAATGATAGAGGAGCAGAGAAGGGGGGATGGGGAGGGATTAGGTGGGAGAAATTGGGAAAGGAGGTTGGATTTGATTTAGCAGCATTTGCAGCAGCAAAATCAAATTATGTTGCAGATGCTGCAAAATCAACAACATCATAGTCAAATGCTAACAGACATTTTGAGAAGGCTTGAGAAAAATAATTAGACAAATGATTACTACTGTAAATTCTACGCGCTAAACTAAAAGCCATTTTGCTGCTAAATATACAAATTAAACGTGTCAACATTTCAAAAAAATCAAGATATCAAAAAGATAATGCTTATAATTATAATTATTGTGTCACGTTTGTCATTATTTCCTCAACCTTCACAAAATGTTTGTATGTCATTTTCAGTTATCTACAGTTGTTAATCAAAAGTTTTTATATTCATATCGTATTCTGTATTCAGTTTCAATGTCATACTTTCCTTTGCCACGATTCTTTAAAATTTAACTAGATTCTGTCACAAAAATATCGTTGTCTGTGAAAATTTTATCTGTTTTTCAAGGAATAGCAAAGTAGTCCTCGATTTGAGGCGGATCTAAAACAAAATACTCAGATGTCATGCTTCCATGTAAGCAGCATCTTGCATTTTTAAGCAGTGTATATACTCTGTACATTTTGCCAACAGCACTTAATTGTATTTTTAAATTCTTTTTAAAGTCAACAAAACAAAAACAGTTTATGATGTCTCCAAAGAGCCATTCGACGCTAACTCTTACTGAGCACATTCTCGCATTCCACAGCTGCTGCTCTGCTGTTAGTTGTGTCCCTTTAAATGGTGCTTGCAATTGGGGCCGCAGCGGATATGCAGGATCCCCATATAGGCACATTACTTGGCCTTCTGGAGAAACAGAAAATTGCTCAAGGAGGGGGAGGAGTCCTGAGTTTCTCAGCATATCACTGTCGTGGCTCCTCCCTTCGTAAGGCCCAGAAAGCAAAGAAACTATTCCATCCGGGATCGCAACCGACTGGAATTTTATTGCATGGACCCTTTTGTGTCCGTTATAAACAATTCTCTGGTTGTTTCAGGTCTTGAAATTGGTCGCACGGTACCATCAATAAATTTCCAACAATTTGTTAAAGGAGCGCCCTTAGCGTGAATGGCAGCTGCAAACTTTATTAGGTTGGCAGAGGACAAATGTGGCTGCTTAAAGCGGGTAAGAAGAAACCCCCATCTATCGTTTACAAGCTTCATCGTGTGATTGAATATGATGCACATCTCCGGTATTGGTCTGGCAAAACGGGGAACCATGTCCAAATATCTGCATGGATATGCAAACCTTTTCAGCAATAAACACAAGCCCTCTTCTGCATCTACTTCGAGTCTATTGTACATAGTAAGCTCTCGAGGCAATTGAAGTACGTTTATTAATCTATAAATGTCTTCCTTTAAAAACCTGAATTCAGCTTTGCATTCGTCATTTGATAAGTTTTCCAGGTCGAATTGATCATACTGCCAGTAGGGGATTTCCAAATTTCTAGGCCTATTTACATCATAAAGGAATGCGAATTCTACATCATTGATATATCCCAAATTATGCGCGAATTGTAAAGCATTTACTACTTCCTGATTATTTGGCATCGTTGTTTTTTGACAAAACAGAATAGAAAGTATCGATCGTGCTGAAATTCCTAAAGAAATAAATTTTCCCGGGCAAAGTTAAAACTTGCCCCTGTTGCTGGCGGCGCGATTTTGCTTAATCGAGTTTGTCTCACAACGGAAACGGAAGCGCTAGCTGTCTGACCTCGTGACCCGTAACGTTATCGTCATTGTTACCGTTCTGGCTGGGTAAAGTCCCGACTAGCAACAGAATCAAAACTTAAGCCTAGCGCACACTGGCGATTTTCGTCGCCAGCGACGGCGACTTTTGTCGCCAGCGACGGCGATTTTTGTATTTTGTATATTTAGGTTCTCGACGTTTTATAAATGCGGCAAGATGCTTGTGAAAGATCTTGTCGACATGAAGTATGGATTTATAGAATACGTATTTGGATTTATGGAATCGCGCGTGATGATTTATTGATTGTGCGTTACTATAGTATAGTTTGAATGGACAGTGCTTGTTAATTCCTTCGCGGGGCCCCTTATTAATTCTAAAACTAAATCCCTATCTCAGGAAAAACAATTTGGGCTTTCGGTGCATCAGCCCTTGTATTGCCTGAGCAATGACGTAATTTATGGTCGGTGTTTGATTTCAGGGAAAAAACTATCTCAGTTTTTTAACCTGCCAATCAGACTGATACACCTGTCACGCAGTGAATACTGTGTGAGAACTAGCTGGAAGAGAGGGAGAAGGAAGTGTAATAGGGGCAGGTAGAGAAAAAACTAAAGAGAGGGGTGGGACTGGGAGGGGGAAACAACGCATACAACGTGGCGTGAGCCACGTGCTGTGTAATGGCCTGCAACTGGATATGCTAGGGCACTGCCTTGCAATGGCACCATGATGTAATTTGCATAATAATAGGTTGCTAACTGTAATTGACAGCCTTGAAAGGATGAACGTGCATACTGACATGCCCATTGAGAGAGGATGTGTGCCTTCCCCGCGGGTATTAACTCGAATTAACTGATTAATTCCCATTTAATTCCTTCGCGGGGCCCCTTTTTAATTCTAAAACTAAATCCCTATCTCAGGAAAAACAATTTGGGCTTTCGGTGCATCAGCCCTTGTATTGCCTGAGCAATGACGTAATTTATGGTCGGTGTTTGATTTCAGGGAAAAAACTATCTCAGTTTTTTAACCCGCCACAAAACATGATAATGTTTACCCATCAAACACAGACCTAAGAACCCCTTGAATGATAAAAATCTTAGAAAAACTAGACTCTTCCCTAGTTAAAAAGGGAGGGGAAAGCAAAGAGTGAGACAAAAGAGAAGGTTAAGGTAGAAGGTTGCTGTTATACCATGTGAATTTGCATAGCCACAGCAAATCACTTGCCATTATTAAGTAAGTTTGCATAGCAACAGCAAACTACTTTGCATATACCTTGTGAATTTGCATTGCCACAGCAAATCACTTGCCATTATTAAGTAAGTTTGCATAGCAACAGTAAACTACTTTGCATATACCTTGTGAATTTGCATTGCCACAGCAAATCACTTGCCATTATTAAGTAAGTTTGCATAGCAACAGCAAACTACTTTGCATATACCTTGTGAATTTGCATTGCCACAGCAAATCACTTGCCATTATTAAGTAAGTTTGCATAACCACAGTAAACTACTGTGCATATACCTTGTGAATTTGCATTGCACAGCAAATCACTTGCCATTATTAAGTAAGTTTGCATAGCAACAGCAAACTACTGTGCATATACACTTACGTTCAAAAAGTATTGGGACACACTTCGAAACTTCGAAGACATTTTATGCAACAAATTTGGAAAGACTTTTTTAAAATCCTTCTCATTAAAAAAGTACGGCAGCTATTTCCATGAAATTTTCACAAGACATTGTTGATATTTTGAAGCCTTTTATGTACGCCAAAAAATTAAAAAATCATCGACCATAAAATTTCTATAGGTCTCGAGACGAAAACATGGAAGCTCTGAAAACTCAAGAACTGAGTTAAGAGAAGCGTATACAAATTGCTTTCTACTAAAATAAAGCAAATGGATTTCACGATATTGCATCAATTGTCGGCTGCTCATTGAGTGCAGCTTTTCTGCTGTGTAAAAAGTTTTTCGGTACAAGAACAGTAAAAAATTTACCAAGGGTTGGCAGACCGAAGAAGTTTACGACGCCGAGGGACGACAGTTCTTTACTGAGGGAACTGCGAAGTAATAGGTTTGAATCCTTACCAGACATCATGTTGTCATGTAAAAAGAAGCTAAATAATGGAACATACGCAAAAATATGGCTATAAAGTTATGAAAAATACAAATTTTCCAGCGTTATAAGAAAAACAAATGCTCTCTCAAAGTTAAAATTAATCATCGACGATGAGTTCAATGGCTTCTCCTTGAATGTTACGCAATTTTAAAAGTAGCTTGAATAAATGCAATAATTTAATAAAATTGTAGCATTTTCGTCGATGAAGTAAACTTTTTTTGAAGCTTAAAAGTTTGATTTTATAATTTCTTTGATAATTTTTTTTGTTATGCAAACGTGAAATTAAAAAGTTGTATTTGTTTGGACAGCTCTAAAATTTTTGGAAGGTCATGTGACTTTGCCATTGTTAGGCCATACAACCCTTCTGCATATTTTGTTGTTATAATCAGGAAAATCGAAAGAATTCTTTGTTTTTTTGGTTATGCTTCATAAGTTGAAGCATTTTCCTAACTTGTTATTCCATTTTGGGGAAAAGTAGGCCTAGATTATTTGTAGAAAGACTGCCCAAATCTGAAAAACTTTCCGTTGCAAAACCGAATCCAACGGAACGCCATAATTCGTTTATCGAATTCGTCCCAATACTTTTTGAACGTAAGTGTACCTTGTGAATTTGCATTGCCACAGCAAATCACTTGCCACTTGCCATTATTAAGTAAGTTTGCATAGCAACAGCAAACTACTTTGCATATACCTTGTGAATTTGCATTGCCACAGCAAATCACTTGCCATTATTAAGTAAGTTTGCATAGCAACAGTAAACTACTTTGCATATACCTTGTGAATTTGCATTGCCACAGCAAATCACTTGCCATTATTAAGTAAGTTTGCATAGCAACAGTAAACTACTTTGCATATACCTTGTGAATTTGCATTGCACAGCAAATCACTTGCCATTATTAAGTAAGTTTGCATAGCCACAGCAAACTACTTTGCATATACCTTGTGAATTTGCGTAACCACAGCAAGTCACTTGCCATTATTAAGTAAGTTTGCCTAACCACAGTAAACTACCTTGCATATACCTTGTGAATTTGCGTAACCACAGCAAGTCACTTGCCATTATTAAGTAAGTTTGCATAGCAACAGCAAACTACTTTGCATATACCTTGTGAATTTGCGTAACCACAGCAAGTCACTTGCCATTATTAAGTAAGTTTGCATAGCAACAGCAAACTACTTTGCATATACCTTGTGAATTTGCATTGCCACAGCAAATCACTTGCCATTATTAAGTAAGTTTGCATAGCAACAGTAAACTACTTTGCATATACCTTGTGAATTTGCATTGCCACAGCAAATCACTTGCCATTATTAAGTAAGTTTGCATAGCAACAGTAAACTACTTTGCATATACCTTGTGAATTTGCATTGCACAGCAAATCACTTGCCATTATTAAGTAAGTTTGCATAGCCACAGCAAACTACTTTGCATATACCTTGTGAATTTGCGTAACCACAGCAAGTCACTTGCCATTATTAAGTAAGTTTGCCTAACCACAGTAAACTACCTTGCATATACCTTGTGAATTTG
>NW_027019299.1:3870518-4001725 GCF_013076305.1 Rhopilema esculentum
ACATCATATATGCGATGACACTAGGCTGATAAAATCGCCCATAAGCAGTGGCGAAATGAACTAAACCTGAATTCACACTGGACGCTTCACGGCGCGGCGTGTCATGACGCTGACCAAATATGGTTAGCATTTTCGGCAGCTATGCGCACGCAGCGCGTTTTTTCAGCCACGCGTCACCGAGCGTCAAAGTTGAACAAATTTAACTTTGACGCTTGGTGACGCTTCAGAACAATAGAAAACATAGAGAATAATGACAGCCAGAAACGTAAACAAAGACCACGTTGAAATTGTACCAGTTGTTTTTATCTACTGTTCAATCTGTTTGCAAAGATAAAAGAATTTTCGGTAGGATTAGGAGGATTGCTTTAGTAAAATTTACTTAAAATAGTGCATTTTCCAGGGAACTGGAAGCATCAAAATTCGAAAATTTCCTGCTCCTTCGGCTGCGACCATGGTGCCGCCTCGTGTAGTTGCCCGTCCCGGTATACAGATTTGGCAAAACTATTAGGAAAGTCATTTTAAAATACCCGAGGTATTATCATTTTTTAAATGAATTATATGTGAATTATATGCCACACACTCTGAACAAGTGAGCAATGTCCAGTGCGTGACCAGTGCAAATGTCCAGTCGTTTTGCCGGGGCTTTAATCAAACTTATTTATGAAATTTTGGATTCAAGTTGCAAAAATCGATTTTCCTTCTAGAAACACATGCTTTTATATAACCACGATCTATAGATAGGGCGCAAAAATCGACACTGACAGCGTATATTGTCAAAGTCCTGTCAATCCTGCCTAAAATAACGTAAATCCTCGAATTGCCCTCCCCCCTTCGAATAAGCCCCCACCTTAGAACTACAAATTGTCAATAAGCCCCCCCCTCGAATAAGCCCCCACGTAAATTCTCAAGTTGGACCCCTCAATTTGATCATTTTTGCCATCTGAGGTTGCCTATGGCGTTTTATTGAATTACCACAACAAATTCATACTTTTGGTAGTAATTAATTAAATGCTCATAAAGAAATTCCTAATGTTTTATAAGTAAGGAGTAGTCTTGTCGAAAGTTTTGCCGTACTGCTAGGAGCTCTGTCGCTAATTTTGTCGTGCCTGTTGAAGCCGTGTCGCTATTTGTCGAACTTGCTGTTAGCCGTTAAGCCTGGTTCATAGTTCTGAACTTATTAGCTTACGCTAAATTCTGCACAAGGGTAAGCTTTGAGGCATACGCCTTTTCATCTTGCATTTCCAAAAAGCGTAAACACGTACGTTTTCCGCATGTCCATGCGGGAAGCTTGAAACGATACTCCATAAGCTTTTTCGGTTCATAGTTTCCAGACATGCCGTCGAGGAATGTTCCTCTTGCCCTTCTACTTGCACGGAGAAAATATAAAAAGAACCGCAAACATGCTGGTATATTCTACCTATATATAATTTACGAACCGTTTGCGGGGATTGTGCCGTTATTGTCAACGATTCGCGTTTGATGTCAATGATTCCGGTATAAATAGCCATTTTTCTTGCTCCTGTCCAATAATTTAATATTTGTCCCGATTTCTTACCCTGGGTTCCAGACCGACTGTCCTCTAGCAAGGAATCATACATGTGGGGGTATTTGTGTATCTCTTCACAAAGTTTTCCTTCAAAATCGGCCATTGCTAAGAAATTTTCCGTACGGGAGGCAAAAAAGTTGAAGATTTCTCAACTCGATAAGTTCAAGGCATACGGGTTTGCGGAAAACAGAATAAACGTCCGTACGCAAGACCTATGCCTCTGATATGGGGCGAAATTTAGCGTACGCTAGCTCTTTGGCAAGCCGATACCAGACAAGCTTGCGCCTCCCTCAGAGAAATAAGGCGTACGGGTAAAAGTTTTGATGTAATGCATCGACTATGAAAAAGAAGAATTTTGATCTTATCCGCCGTTGCCGTATTTTTGAGAATTTCTGCCTACAAAGAACTCACTTTTGTAAATCCCACCTTTTAAGAGGCTTTACATTGGTTACCCCGTGTGAGGACAGCCGAGCCGAAGGAAAAGAAGATGAGCATTTATCGATACCTGCGAACCACAGACGACCAGCCGATTTGCAATAACTGCAAAAGAGTAGGACACGTGGTCAAATATTGAGAAGACGCCCGTTGAAGCAGCCATTGCAAGAAAAAGCCCCTGTGCCTGTGGATGCAAAAATGAGCCCAGTTTTTGAAGCAGAAATTCAGACGAGAACGACAACCCAACCCACCACTGACACCTTCGTTGCTCTGTGCAAGTTGTGTTAAGGCTGATTTCCACGAGACGAATTTCGCAGCGAATTCGCGGCGAAATCGCTGATGAAGGCGTCAAGGCATGCGCAGTTTTGATTTTCGATTTCGCAGCGAATTCGCAAGAAAGTAGAAAAGAGTTCTACTTTTTCTCGGCGAAATATTTCGCAGCACCTAATAACCAGTCAAAGCATGGTAAATTTGCTTGATTTGTAAGGAAACAATCTTGGAACATTCGTCATTCATTTCATTTCATTTCATTTCAAAAATCTTTACACGCGAATTCCCTATCAGCTATAATACAAATAAAATAAACTACTTTTATTACAATTACTTCTTTAATATATATAAAATAAAGATGTTGCTGTTCTACCTAGGGATCGTGTTTTGTTTAGGGATCGTCATGCGTGCAGTTCTTAAAATAGGCGCCTTAAAGTTGAGTTTTGGAGGAAATAATTATATAATTTCGCAGCGAATTCGCAGTCTCGTGGAAATCAAAGACAATTTCGAAGCGAATTTCGCCTCGTGGAAATCAGCCTTTAGATGGATCGCATGATGAACTCGTTAGGATCGCGGTAGAACCTTTAACGTTGCTTGTTTACTCCATAACTTGGCTACAGATACATGTTTAGGTAAATTTAGTTATAAGCGTTCAGCGTGTTATAGGCATGCAGCTTTATTTCTACATAAAAATTGCTGTTAATTAGCTTTAGTTGACGTAAAACTGCACATGTTATTCTTGCTTCTTATTGGTAGTTAAAATTGGAGAATTTTTGTAGCGTTACTCAGAACCAGGGACTGTAGATTTAAAAGAGAGCGCGTTAATTGTGAATTTAGATGCATCGTAAGATGTAAACACGATGGTTGATACCAATGAACAAGATAGCAGAGCAAATTTGTCTTGTTATTCTTCAGCGTTCATCTTTAGATACTTCAAAAAATCTTTAGAATTATATAAAGGGTTGTTTCATAAGTTAGGAGTAGTCTTGTCGAGAGTTTTGCCGTACTGCTTAGAGCTCTGTCGCTAGTTTTGTGGTGCCTGTTGAAGCCGTGTCGTTATTTGTCGAGCTTCTCGTTAGCCGTTGGTTGTATCACTGCCGTAAAGAGAATAATTTTGATTTTATCCGCCGTTGCCGTATTTTTGAGCATTTCTGCCTACAAAGAACTCACGTTTGTAGAACCCACCTTTTAAGAGGTTTTACAAATAATTTCACCACCCTGTCCCAGTTGAAATTTGGTAGCGATAACGTCGGTCCCGATCTAGCCCTGTGCTTAATATTTCTGTCTATCACACCCAAAATTGGTCCCAATTCTGCTAGTGCCATGCTGTATTGCAGTACAGTAAGGACGCATTTTTTTAGGAAGGGCCAATCATCGAACAATGACAGGCAGGCACGTAAATACTGGGGGGGTGTGACACCTCCCCCCCTCCCTAATCTTTCATTCACTCGGAAAATTTGAAGACAGTCGGAAAATTTAAAGCTGTTGGTAGAAAGCTAGATTAATCGGAAAAGATTTAAATCATTTGTGAAAATTGAAGTTTTGACTCAAATGACCTTGTGAACTGTAGCTCAAAGAGAAACATAAGAAAGGTATAAATTGAAAAGAAAATAATTGTTAGGTAAAAGGCAGTCCTAAAAAGAATGAGAGGCGACGCAATACAGAAAAAACGAAGTTTTGTATGAAAATGCAAGTATTTTCAACTACATTCGTTGTAATGGGGATAGTGTGATAATCATTCCATCAAATTGCTTCTAAAAACGGAATACGAAATATAATTTTTTAAATAATATCTAACAGTAATGCTTAAAGAAGCGCAGTACATTTCCCATAACTTGTCAAGAACTTTCTCCGTTCGAGATCGACCGATGAAACAAAGGTGGCGCTAGGTGGAGAGCTGTGGGCTTCAGCCCCCCCCCCCCCACTTTTCTGAAAAAATGCATTTTAAGCAAATAAAAAGAGTAAAGGAAAAAGTATAAAGAAAAGAATGATGCGACAAATCCTCTAGTTGCTTAATTTCCAAGAAATACGCCGAGGTCTATGGGGCCTCATAAAGTAATGAATTCAATTTTAAGACTGAATTAATCAAACGTAGAAAGAACATGCCTTAACAATAACAAAATGTTTTAAACGATTGCAAGAAAATACCTGCAAGAAGTATTCTGAAATGTATTTTGAGCTAATCTAAAAAGCGTGGTCGTGAAATTTTTTGCTCGTTTCGCTCGCAGAGAAGCCATTGCTGTCAAATATCCCTGAGGACTCCGCCAGCCTCCCACCCGGCCCCTTCAAACGTACCGCTAGCATAATGAGTGCCCCATAACATATTAGGCATAAAACAACATGTTCCGTCTAGTATTAGAAACAAAACTCGTCCCCAAAGAGAACAGCCACCTCGGTCTTGCAAATCTAAAAGTACAACTAAAACCTGCGATTCTGCTATCGGGCAGCATTTACTGCAAAACCCAGATTGTGCAAAAAACTATAATGGCGATATGTTTCGGATTATTGGTAAAGCCCAATCGTCGTTCCACCCAGCAGTTTTGGAATCTATCTACATAAGCACAAAAAAACTGCTACTGTGTAGACAAAAGGAGTTCGTTTTACCTTAGGACTCCATTGGTAACATTCTCAATAGGCAAGCGGCACTGATTGGTCAACCTCAACAGTTATGTGCTCGTGTTTCTGATTGGCCTCTTTCGATCCACAACTGGGTATATATATTTCCTAGCGTAGAGTTTTCGGTCTATGTTTGAATATTTCTAATAAATGAAACAGTATGTACCACGAAAAGATTAAAGCATAAAAAGCTTTGACAAGGAACATTTTGCGAGTAATTTAACATTGAATCTAAATTATTGAATTCAACAAAGCATTCTGTGACAGAGGGGTGCTAGAGCGGCCATAAGCAACATCAAATGAAGCATACTTCAGACCAAGCAAAGGCAATAAATGTTTTCAACCACAATATGGAAAAAGAACAGAAGTGTTCATTGAAAATTAAAACATGTAAATAATAATAATGATTGGTCTGCAACATGAAATAAAATCAGAGCCTTTTCATTAACCGATAACCAATAAGAACAAACAAGGGATAGCTTTGATAGTCTTAGACCAGAAAAAGGCTGAAAGTGTTTAGTCAATTGCTAGCAATATAATAAATATGGAACAAAATTAATATGGCCTAGATGGCTGGATTTCGCATGCAGCTTCAAGCATTTTCTAATTTAAAAATGAAAGAAGAATTCTTTAGGGCTCATTTCTAAGAGGTATTCTTACATTATGTTTATGTGTGTGTACTTTTTTTACTGGAACAATTTTAATTGCTTTTAAGTAATTTTTGGTGAGACAAGTGTCATACCATTTCTGTTAAACTGGTGTGATTCAATTTAAATTTCAGTGGCATAAACATTTAACAGGTAGATTAAATTTTCTGGGAGCTACCTGGACATTATTTTTTAGATTTGTGATGAAAAAGAAGGCGGATATAAAGAATCCGGATAGGTGTCATGTATTGATTTATATGGGACTGACGATTCAGACGATTAGCCTTCAAAACTTTGGTAAAAATGTGCAATTTGTGGAAACAGCCCTCTGTTTTCCTTTAATAACTTCTCGCAAAAATTGATCAAAATATAATTTGAATTTCAATCGATAGAGCATGGTCTGCCACATTGTTCTTTTTTAATTGCAAGAGGTTAAAACTATTTCGAGGACATTTTAAGCTCACCGAATGTTACTCTTTGTTTGCTTTGTTTATATTCCACCGAGTGACTCAATTTGGTTTAAATCTGGCAGAAGCCTAAATTTTGATATCTTACAAGACAAATGTGCTAATTATGACGCAAAAGGATCTATTTTAATTCTTGGTGATTTCAATGGTAGAACTGGGACATTGCCAGATTTTATCGTAAATGATTCAGTAGACGATTTTCTACCGGTCGCTAATGATTACTCGCCAGACACTGCTCTAATTACTAGGCAATCTAGTGATAATACAATTAATCATAGCGGTCGATTGCTAATTGAATTCTGTAAAACTGCAGGCCTTCGGATCCTTAATGGCCGTACTGATAAAAACCGCTCATCACATGTTTCTTGTTTCACGTCCAATGGTAACAGCACAGTAGATTACGCTCTTGCAAATCAGAAAACATTTGGTCTGATTAGTGGCCTTAAAGTTGGGAACATGAGTAGCTTGTCCGATCATTCTCCTATTGAGATCTCAATTAAGCAAAGTGTTAATTGTAATAATTCAACAGTTAGCTCTAGCAAGCCCGACAATGTATCTTCCTCGGCGGTTGATGTTCTTATGAGCAATTACACAAAACAATACATCCCCAGTGTTGATTCCCATCAGAAAATTAAACTTTTTATCGAAAATGATAATACCCTGGCTTTTCTGGAAAATTTGGAAACTGATCTTGATGACAAGTCCATTCCTGTTGGTCATACTGTTGCATTAATGCGCAAACATTTAACTCAAATTGCGGAAGGTTGTCTTAGAACTAAGAAAATTTTTTCTAGTAACGTACCGATGAAAAAACATTTTGTTTGGTTTGATAACGAGTGTAAGTCCAGCAAAAAACTGCTAAGTACTTCACGTAAGGCCTTACAAGCAGCCCTGAGACTCAATAAACCTGACCCAATACGTTCTAATACTTTACATGAGGTTTACAAATTAGAGAAAAAGAGACACAAAGCTCTTTTGAAAAGAAAACGCGCTTCCTACCTTACAAATGCGAAAGAAGAGCTTTGGCTGCTTAAAAATGAATGTCCAAAGCAGTTTTGGAAAAATCTTTCAATGTCATCTTCCAGTAAATCGTCAATAGATTTTTCAAATGAGCAAATCTACGCCTTTTTTAATGATCTTCTTAGTAAAAATACTCCTGTTTCTCCCCCTAAAAACCCAAGTCACTTTGCGGCTGCTGATGATTCCGGTAACGACTTATTCACTCTTATAGATTCTAAACTAAATGAACAAATTGATTTATTGGATGTGAAGAATATGGTTGAAAAACTCAAATCTGGCAAAGCACCTGGTCTTGATTTGTTGAATGCTGAACTCTTCAAACATTTAAATGACCGTTATTTTACTCTCTTTGTTAAACTTTTTAATAAAATTCTAGATTCTGGTGACTTCCCAGAAGAATGGTCTGTAGGTGTCATTGTTTTGCTTTTTAAAGGTGGTGACACAAAATATCTTGACAACTATAGAGGGATTACCTTGCTTAGCATTTTCGGAAAGCTTTTCTTGGGTATTCTTCTAAACCGCCTGAATCAGACAGTGGAAGAGTTTAACATTCTCAAGGAGAATCAAATTGCTTATAGAAAATCATATCGAACCTCCGATCACATTTTTACGCTTCATGCTTTAATTGAGAACACATTTGCTAGTAAGAAAACTCTTTATTTATGCTTTGTTGATTTTAAGAAAGCTTTTGATTCCGTTGACTACAAAATTCTTATTGATACACTGTTGTCTTATGGTATTAATGGTAAAGTGTTAGATGTCATTAAGTCCCTGTATGCAAAAGTTAAGTCCTGTGTAAGGGGCCAAGACAGCCTAACTAATCTTTTTTCCTGCCATCGTGGTGTTAGGCAAGGTTGTTTGTTAAGTCCGTTGTTGTTCACTTTGTTTCTTAATGACTTAGACTCAAAGATTAATGCTGTGTCTACCGGTGTCAGATTGGGTGATGGAAATATCTGCACCCTTTTATATGCTGATGACTTAGTTTTATTAGCTAATTCTGCTGATGATCTGCAATCCCAGTTGAACGAGCTAAACCAGTTCTGCTTGTCCATTAATATGGAGATAAATACTTCCAAAACCAAGATAATGGTTATAAGAAAAAACAAGAAAAGATCTAAGGCATGCAAAATTTAGAAATTTGGTGATAAAGAGATCAAAGAATGCAATGAGTACAAATACCTTGGAGTTACTTTTAAATCTAATGGTTCCTACAGTGCTCATGTTGATATAATTAAGCAAAAAGCTCAAAAATCTTACTTTGCTCTCTTATCCAAAAGCAACGAATGGGATGGTTTCAACTCAGGACTGTTTCTATTTTTATTTGACAGTACAATACTTCCTATTCTAAATTATGCCACTGACGTATGGGGATTTGGTACATGGGAATGCCTGGAAAAAATTCATCTTATGGCTTGCAAGTCAACCCTAGGTGTTAAAGGATCTACAACGTCTCTTGGGGTTTATGCGGAGTTGGGACGTTGTTCGTTGCTTGAACATAGACACATTAATATCTTAAAATTTTATATTCGTTTAATAAATCTTGATTCCTCCAGATATGCATACAGAGCTCTTCAAATGTTAATTAATGATGCAGATTCCGGTGTTTCTAATTGGGTCAGTATTGCCCGTTCCCTGATGACCCTTTACAGAATACATACAACCGATAACTCCACTATCGTGAAATCAAAAGTGTCTTCCCATTTTAGGTCAAAAATTATGGAAAATTTAAAAGAACAAACTATTCTCAATAAAAAGCTTTGTACATACGCATCTTTCAAAACTGTTTATAAGTTTGAGCATTACTTAGACTTGATACCTAGCAAAAAGAAAAGATCCAACTTTGCAAAACTACGTCTCAGTGCCCACAACCTCAGGATTGAAACAGGTAGATACGGGAAGAATCCTATTCCTAGGATTGATAGAAAATGTCCGTATTGTCAATCTTTTAATAAAACTGCTGTGGAGGACGAAATTCATTTTTTATTAGTTTGTCCCCTTTACGAGACTGCTAGGAATTCTATGTTATCTATGATTTATTCAAAATTTCCCAGAATATCATCCCTTGACCTTTGTGATAAGTTTATTTGGTTGATGAGTCAAGAAGATACGGATTGTCTGATATCGATAGCCAATTTTATATCGCTGGCTTTTGAGTCACGGGAATCTTTTGGGAAGTCCTCTACGTGCATATCCTCGTAACGTAAACTTTCCAGCTCGTCATCATTTTTTTTTATCTGTTTATCTTTGTATTAGCTGTTTGCTGTTTTCTGAGATTTATTGTTAATTTGTAATTATGTTAACTTGTTAGTATAGTAATTCTGTTTGCTGTTTTCTGAGATTTATTGTTAATTTGTACTTATGTTCTGAGATTTATTATTAATTTGTAATTATGTCAACTTGTATGTATGGTAATTGTGTTGGCGATGGGCCATTTCGGCCTACAAGCCTTATATATAAATTTGTAATACGTGCCGAGAAACATGGCAGCATGTAGAGTTTTAATTATAGTGTTGATTTAATATTTGATTTAAAGCAGTGGTAAATTACATGTTTTGATTCTCAATACCTAATAAGGACAAACATATGGAAAATATCAATCGACAAGTCTCAGTCAACGTGACTATGTAGTTGGTTGGAGTAGAGTTCAAGTAATGATGGTGATCGGCGGAAATGTGAAATAAACTATTGATGGATTTGATACAAAATAGTTACACAAAATGGTGATTTTTCTCTGAATCTTCATCTTACACTTCGTCTATCATTAAATATTAAAAATAGGGGCACCGCTAGAAATAGTGGTCCCAACACTATTTTCTTTTTTCGATACTTGCTACACTGATTTTTCATAGTCTGCAGTCGGTTTTTGCGCTTTATCGTTTTTTTGGGTCGAAAGTGGAAGAATTTTTCGAAAGTCTGCCTTTATAAATAAGTACGTTCTTGGTAAAATTATGTGAATACGTAGTTTTTCATTGCTCACAAACCAACCATGTTCCTTTCGTAGTCATTAATTGTTGAGTTTACTTCAGATTGATTTATGGTAAATTATATTTGCTGAACAATATAAACCTATCAGTCAATTATAGCTTTCGACTGTTCTTTTCCAGGTCAGAAGATTGTCGACGACAATGTCAATCCTGAATGTACACTTCTTTCGTACCTCCGATTGAAACTGAGGCTATGTGGCACAAAGCTTGGCTGTGGCGAAGGAGGATGCGGTGCATGCACTGTCATGGTCTCAAAGTTCAATAGAAAGAGACAGAAAATAGAGCACTTTTCTGTAAATGCATGTCTGGCACCAGTTTGCTCAATGCACGGTCTTGCAATAACCACCGTAGAAGGCATTGGCAGCACAAAGACCAAGCTCCATAGCGTCCAAGAAAGAATGGCTAAATTTCATGGCTCTCAGTGTGGCTTTTGCACGCCTGGGATAGTCATGTCAATGTACACTCTTTTGCGTAATAAGCCGAAGCCAACTGCAGAAGATCTTGATACGTATTTTCAAGGTAATCTTTGCAGATGCACTGGATACCGACCCATAATCGAAGGATTCCGCACTTTTTCAGAAGAGTCATGGCCATCATTCTCCGTGAACGGTGTAACCACTGACCATAGCAACGGAATTTTAAATGGACAGTGCAGTTCGAAGCAGGGATGCAATGGCTCCGTCAATGGAAAGTGTTGTATGGAGACTAAAGAAAAGAATAACAATGCGGAAACTGTAGACCAAGTAGACTATCATCCTATCGATCTGATGCCATACTGTCCCGATAGTGAGCCGATATTCCCAGCAGAGTTGCAGTTAAGATCCGATTATGATGAAGAACCTTTAGTGTTCCGAGGAAAACATATGCATTGGTATCGACCAACAACCCTTCATAATTTGCTGACAATCAAAAGTGAGTACCCTCATGCCAAAATCGTAGTTGGAAATACCGAATTAGGAATCGAGATGCGGTTCAAAAATTGTCAATATCCTGTAATGATCCAGCCAACAAATATTGAAGAGCTCACAAAGGTCTCTGAGAATGCCCACGGTGTGGAAATTGGGGCTTCTATGACGCTCAGTGAAGTTGAGGAAATCTGCTTGGAACAAGCTGCTGTGTACCCTCCCTGGAAGGTTCAGGTTTTCACAGAAATTGCCAAAATGCTGAAGTACTTCGGAGGCAAACAAATAAGGAATGTTGCTGCAGTTGGTGGGAACATCATGACCGGAAGTCCTATATCTGATCTGAATCCGATATTCCTGGCTTCTGGTTGTACGTTGCAGGTGAGAAGTTCTACAGAGACGCGAATCATTAAGATGGATGAGAAATTTTTCACTGGGTACCGCAAAAATATTATCAAACCAGAAGAGATACTGGTATCAATTACAATCCCTTACTTAGAGAACAATGACCACTTTTTCGCAATTAAACAAGCAAGAAGAAGGGAAGATGACATCGCAATTGTTAATGCTGCATTCAGAATCAGACTTAAGGAGGGAAATTTCGTGGAAGATGTTGCATTGTGTTTTGGTGGCATGTCCACAACAGCAGTGTTTGCGAAGAATACAATGGAAGCGATGCTTGGTAAAGTATGGGGAAAAGAAATGATAGATAGTGCTTTATCAAAGCTAGCAAGTGACTTAGCATTAGACCCACGTGCACCTGGTGGCATGGTTCGATACAGACAGTCGCTAGCCCTGAGTTTCTTGTTCAAATTCTATCTAAAGATTGGCCATGACGTCAGAACTGATCTCAAGACCAGTGAAGAAGAGTATATGAGTGCACTGAAGCCTTTAACGAAAGGTGAATTAAAAAGTAGCCAACTCTATGATGGCAGTAACGGGAAATGTGTGGGAAAACCCATTGCTCACTCCTCTGGGGCTCTACACGCAACTGGTGAAGCTGTCTATTGTGATGACATGCCCCGACTCGAGAATGAGTTATATCTGGGAATGGTCCTGAGTCAGAAGGCCCACGCTAAAGTACTTAAAATCGATGCTGGAAAAGCGCTGCAAATTGAAGGTGTTTACGACTTTGTTTGTCATGAAGATCTTTCGACAGAAAGAAACAAATTTGCAATATCGGGTGTGGAAGATGAAGAAGTTTTTGCTGCCGGAAAGGTAAATGGCAAAAATAAAAAGTACAAAGCAATCCACGATGGTCGCTTCAATCGTTTTTATAATTTTTTTCATGAATTAATTGGTAAAGGAGGGGCTCTCCCAATGGATCGAGGAAAGAGTTTAACTAGGTTATGTTATGTGTGAATACATCTTTTGTTAAACTATGTTTTTTGCAATAAGTATGATTTCAAAAGCAGCATTTAGTGCAAGAGGCTATTTTACAGTCACGATCGAAAAACAAAACTGACAATGTCAGTTACTCCATTTATGGTAGAATTCAATATAATATAATTGCGAACAAACTGAATAAAAAAATATTAGCTCAATTGCTTTCTTTAGAAAGATCGCTCTAGTTTAACATACACCGTTCGAACTGACAAATGTGATGCTTTGCGTTCACAGGTTCAGCACTATGGGCAAGTCATTGGCGTGATCGTTGCAATTGACCAAGCAACAGCTAAGAGGGCAGCGAAGCAAGTAGTTATCGAATACGAGGAGTTGCCTCCTGTGGTAACCATAGAGCAGGCAGTAGAGGCTGGTGCATTTCACACGAAGGACATCAGACATGCTGCAGTCAATCCTGACACAGCTTGGTCAGCTTGTGATCATATCATCGAAGGCAGCATGAGAACCGGTGCCCAGGAGCATTTCTATTTAGAAACCCAAGCAGTCATTGCCATACCGAAAGGGGAACATGGTGAAATGGAGATTATAACATCATCCCAAAACCCTACCGCTACGCAGGCAGTGGTTGCTAAGGTTTTAGGAGTTCCAGCAAATAGAGTCATTTGTAGAGTGAAAAGGATGGGAGGGGGATTTGGAGGCAAAGAGACTAGAGGAATACCTCTTGCAGCTGTTTCTGCTGCTGCTGCAGATAAGGTCAGGTTTTAAAATTTACGTATCGAATAATGCATTGGTGTAAGCTGGGTGGGAAGAAAATGCTTCTACAGTTGACACAGGCTTTTGCCAACGGAGGCACTTGGGGCTTTAAGGGAAAAACTGCGACAGGCCCCTATTTGTGAACGCAAGAACGTCCCAAGAATGGGTGTTAATCATGTTAAGCACTATAGCAAAATGTAATACTGTATTGTAAATAGTTTAATAGTGTAGCAACATACAATGCGGAGGAGCGTTAGCTCATATGACCTATTTAGATTAACAAAGAGAGTTTCAGATTACAGTCAATTATGCCATCGCTTGTCACTTGTCAGCTGTTGTTTCCAGAAATAAGGGAGCGACAGAGGAAGTGCGATTACGTCTTCTAGGATTACGGCTAGAAAAGCCAGCGGTTGGGTGCATGTCTTAGTCAGATCTTACTTAGGAAACGAAGTATTTGATTTTTGCTGGTAGAAAGGCTTCTTCAATGGCGATCATCTCAACTTGTTATATCACTTTCACTTTATGTTTCGCAAAATTTCATGCTTCGCGACCTTGCGAAAGGCTCTACTTCGACCATGGAGACGAGAGCAGAATACCCTATTTTGTATTCATAAATTGTGGTCACTCGTGAATATGATAACAGATTTGTGCAAAATTGTTGGCTTGTATAGTATGAATGAGATGAAATGTCTTCTTTATAACTTATATATACGATCGTTTGCTAACTTCTTCATTTAGCTAACTCCATTCTTCAGTTAGCTAACTTTATCTAACAAAGCTTCTTCATCAAAACTAGGTTCGAAGACCTGTTCGAATAATGCTTGACAGAGATGAAGACATCATGATCTCTGGCTGGAGACATCCTTTTGCTGCCAGGTACAAAATTGGATTCAACAACAGTGGTAAACTACTAGCGGCTGATATCGAAATGTTCAACAACGCTGGCTGGACAAGGGACTTATCTGTGTCTGTGCTTGAGCGCGCCTTGTTCAATGCAACAAACACCTACGTTGTTCCACACGTCAATGCCAAGGGAAGCTGCTGCAAGACCAACTTGCCTTCAAATACTGCTTTCCGCGGATTCGGCGGGCCACAAGGTTTATAAACATTGTTATTTTTTAAGGTCAATAGTAACTCCATAATATCTTCGTACTTAGATATTTAAGAGGTTCTAAAAATAATGTAGGCTTGTAATCGCTTGCACTGAGTAAAAGTGGTTAAGGATAGTCGGCAACTCAAAATTCGAAATAATAGTATTGCTATAAAAGCTGCCATTCTGTCGTTTCTTTGAATAGCTTTTCTACTTTTAGAGGCTTTCCGGGGGTTTAGCCCCCACTAAGATATTCTTTCGTGGCTCTTAATCCTCCTAGCCTTAACGTAGTTATCGCCTAGTAAGTAGTACATACATACACACATTCATACACACATACATAAATGCATACATACATGCATATATACATGCATACATACATACATACACACACATACATAATTGGTCCCCTAAATACTATCGTATTTCTCCGATATCTGTTCTGAATAAAGGGATCTTGAAGACAGTTCTTCTTCTAAGTTCATATCTTTGTCTTCCCTTTTTGCTAAACTGTCTCTAAGCTGACTGGCTGCATTATTGTCAACAACCTCCTTTTGTAGATATATTAAAGAGGGTCCCAATTTCTATATGTAAGATTTCCTTATTGTTATATTTTCCTTTAATGCCATGAATAATCCTGGCAGCTCTTATGTGTGTCTTTTCTAGCTTGTTGAATAGTTGCTCTTCGCATGTACCCCATATTGAAATGCAGTACGTTGTTGCAAGGATTATTGTTTTGAAAGTATAGATCTTCAAGAATTTGTCTCTTCAAGTATCTCATACTTTTAAGCTTCTTTATCTTGGCATTGTATGCTTTTGTAACCCTACTTATCTGGGGAGCCTAACATAGTTTACAACAAATGTTATCCCCAAGCACTCAGCTTCATCAACGTACTCTATACTTTTCTGTCCACCTCTTAACTTCTTTAGTGGTCCTATAAATTTGTGCCTGTTTAGTATTAGGGCTTTGGTCTTTCCATAGTGAAATGTAAGTTTGTGTTGCATAGACCAAGTGTTGATCTCTCTTAACATTATAGACATTTTTGTAGTTACTTCTTCTATTGAGTTCCCAATGCAGAAAGAAGTGGTGTCATCTGCATACATGTGAATCTGGCCAACTGACAAGCAATTTGGAAGGTCTCCGACATAAATAGAGAATGACTTGTCTTGGTCCTGTAAGAGAGCCTTGAGGAACCCCGCATGATACTGGCATACGGCTTTCATGTTACACCGTCTATTTCACAAAATTGTTTCCTCTCAGTAAGGTAATCTTCAATCCACTTTGATACATTTCCATATATTCTTACATTTTGCAACTTAAAGGGTAGTATCTGGTGGTCCACTGTATCAAAGGCCTTCCTAAAATCTATCAGTAGAATGCCCATATATTTTTCATTGTCGATGGCTGACTTACAGGTCTCAGTGAGATAAAGTAAACAAAATTCAGTTTAAAGGCCTTTCTTATATACCCATTGGTTTGGGTTTGGTACTTTCTCTACATGGTCATCGATTTCTGAGCAAACAACCCCTTCTAGCAGTTTGCTCGATAACATGCTCAATGGCCTATAGTTTCCAAGATCACTCGGAGGTCCGCTTTTGAGAGACATCTTTAGTTGAGCAATCTTGTATTTAGTTGGAAATTTGTTTTGTTCCAGACTGGTGTTGCATCCACTTAGAAAATCCTCTGTGAATGCTCTCCCTGGTGCCTTTATCTTCTTTGCAGTGATTTTGTCAGCTCCTGTAGCTTTTCCAGTCTTTACCCTTTGTATTTCTTTTTCTAGTCTTGCTTTTACACTTGACATTTGTGCTATTGTTGGAGTTACTCTGCTAATGTAGCTTATGTCTGTTGCTGCAATGGGTGTAAGGTCTTTTGCTAGATTTTCACCAACTTTTGTAACTATTAAATGCATCTTCCTTTTCTTGATCAGTGTATATGAGGGGTAATTATTCATTCTTTATGGGTCCTATAGTAGTGTTAGGTTTTCTTTTTTCTGTCATGGTCTTTAGTACATTCCAAAAGCTTTTTTTATCGCTGTATGCAGCCTCAAGCTCTTTCTGCCAGCAAGATGTTTCCTCTACTCTTAGCAGTGATGTGACTTTGTTTCTGATTTTCTTATAGTCCATCCAATCTGATACAAATTCACTATTATTTGCCTTGTTTAGTTGTTTATAACGTTCATTCATCTTTTTCCTTATCTGAGTAGAGTATTCATCCATGGTAATGAACTCTTGCTTTCCTCCTTTTGATAAAGTCATTCCTAACGTCTGTGTATAATTTTCCCAAACCTACTGGCAGTCATCATCATCATTGAAAATACTGCAGACTGACCAAGGTACTCTGTCCACCTCATCTGTGAAAACTTTCCAGTCTATCCTTTACGTACTTGAATTTACGTACCCTTTCCTGTTGGTTACGTAATTGAATTTAGGTGGTGTTCTTTTCCATCTTAGCTTAAGTATTATAATAATCAAACAATGGTCAGCTATCCCTGTGTCAAAAACAACAGATTTTAGTACCATTTCAGGGTTGTTGGTAATGTAACGATCAGGGTTCTTGTTATGACGGTGAAGAACCAGTGAATAACTAGGCCGTTGGCGGAGCGGTGGGCTAGGCCAATAGGCCTAGGCCCCAAATAAGTAACGCACAATAGATACTGCTTCTTTGATGTTATCTCTAATGATTCAACAGAAAGACTCACTCATAACGTAATCAACACACACTTATAACCTAATTACAAAAGCTAATTAACAGGACAATACTTTCTCTCTTTAACTTAGTAATTTATTTGTTCATTTATTGTCCATTTATTATTTCTTCATTCATGTATTCATTTATTTATTCATTGTTTAGTTAACCCTTTCATTTATTCATCCTTACGTATTTATTTATTCTTTGCGTCTTGAATAAATATGCTTTGTCAATATTGTATTTCCTCTAGGAATGATGATAGCTGAAAACTGGATAAACGACGTCGCTTTGACTCTTGGAAAAGACCCAGCAGAAGTGCGGGAAGGTAATTTGCTTATGAAAGGAGACAGAACATACTACAACCAAGAGATCGAAGACGATGCGTTGCAAAGATGCTGGAATGGTTGTTTAGAGCAAAGTCAGTACTGGAAAGTCAGAGACGAAATCTCAAAGTTCAACTCAGAAAACCGTTGGAAGAAGAGGGGCGTGTCCATCATCCCCACCATGTTTGGCATTTCGTATACAGCTTTGTTTCTAAATCAAGCAGGTGATTTATGCGTTTGAATAGTTAGGTACAAAAAGGGTTGTTAGAAGGTTTCCTGCTTAATTCGATAGTAATTAGTTCGAACAAAGGAAAGTTTGGTTAACAACAAAATGGGTTTCTTACTTTAGAAAAAAGATATTTTTTTGAATTCTAAAGATGGCCAAGATTCCGATTGGCTGTTAAAATTATTTTTTATATTTGTGTAATTTCAACCCCATGGATGATTTTGATGTTTTTATTTATTTAGTTGGAGTGGTTGATATTAATTATACCTTCAAATGGCCTTCAATCAATTTCTTCATTGTCAATTAACGGTTTTTTTGATGAGAGAAAGCGTGACCAGTTACGCTACAGAGACACTGTCAGCAAACAGACTTTCAGAAAACTGACACAGACAATGTTTCAATGCCTGAAAAAAGGGGAAACCAGGGACGTCGACAGCGGTGTTTAGGAGAGGGGTAGGGGCTTAAGCCATATTGAAAGTGCACTCAAACCAGATAATATATATATACACATATATATGCTTTTATGTCTCTTGCATGTCTCTTGCATGTCCCGCTCCCTCCTAGTCCAAAAAATGTTCCGTTGTTCCTGAAAGCAGCACGACCATATGCAAATAATTGAAGAGCGTGGAAGAAACGATAGGCAGTCAAACAAATCGGGCTTTGCAATATCTAGAAGAAAGAGCGATGGTAGCCTATATCGGGAATATAAAGAGGCAGCAGAGTTTCTAAACTCCATCTTGTTCCTTGTAGGTGCACTTGTATCTATTTACGCCGATGGATCAGTGCTTTTGTCACATGGTGGAGCAGAGATGGGGCAAGGTCTTCACACAAAAATCATTCAAATTGCAAGCGAAACTCTCAAAACCGATCGAGAACATATCCATATCATTGAAACTGCAACCGATAAAGTGCCGAACACATCACCAACAGCTGCAAGTGCCAGCTCCGACTTGAATGGTATCAAATTCATTTTTACGTTATTTTTACGACCAATGTAGGTTATAACAGACAAAAGTGTGCGAATCTATTTCAATCCTACCAAGAGGAACAAAGATTTGATGAAGTCTTCAATCAACCGTTCGTTTTTGTATGTCGATTGAAGATATTTTGAAATTCTCGGTCTCTCTGTTTATCATTAAGTTACAGAGAAGAAGAAGCGTATGCTAACATCACCCTGCCCCAAATTCTGAAATCTCTAAGATTGGGAGAGACCACAGTGGGGAAAGATCATTTATTCAGAAGGTTGTTTTAAATTCTGTTTTGATGAGGACAGGAGTTCGAGCTGTGCTTTGTTTCCAACTGAAGCTTTAGGACACTGAGAAGCTCTGCTTATCGGGCAGAGTCCTTGTTCTCCTCGCACGCCTTGAATCGCAGACAGTTGGTGACTCCCCTCACTCTGGGTCAAAATTAGGTCAAGTTGGAGACTCGAACCGCAGACCATTGAATCTGTAATCCGAGACCCTAACAAATAAACCATCCCCGTGTTAAGAAACCTTCTAAATTTCTTATCTTCTATCTCACAGACATTCGTAGAAATAGACGAATAAAAACCTCTGATTTCCGTTAGCTGCTCTTAATATCATTCATTCTGTTACATCTCTACTTCAATCTCGTTTCTACTCAATCTGCCTACAGTCTGGCATCACATTCCTTCTACATCATACCATGTGCTTTCTAAATAAGGTCGACTAACTATGTTTTCGGTACAACAAACAAAAAAGAGCCAATTAAATACTAAAACATTATATACGTTCACCAATGATAAAACTACAACAATAAATGTATATGAGTCAGCTAATGCGCCTCACTACCAAAGTGAGGCATTTGTGTTAATACCAGCTAAAACAACAAAAACTAAATGCCAAAACAGTAACTCATACGTGATTAACATAAACGCTCAAATCTATAAGATAAACTGTTAGGCATTGCAGGAAATTGGATATCACCAACACCTCGCACCCTATTATAGAGTACATTTAATCATTTCAACCTTTGACCTAAAATGTTGGACAAAAGAAGTTTTTAGCATCCAACCAACCGTTTAAGCTTTGCAAGAGGTTTAGACTTACTTTGTCTCATTTAAGGTATGGCTGTGTACAACGCATGCTGCGAGCTGAGTAAACGTCTCGAGCCATTTCGAAAGAGTAAAGGAACTTGGAAGGAGGCAGTAAAAGCGGCCTATTTCAATCGAGTTAGTTTGTCTGCAACAGGCTTCTACGCCACGCCAGGTATCAAATTCAATTCTGAGACTAAAGAAAGAAAACCGTTCGGGTATTTTACAAATGGTGTTGCATGTTCGATTGTGGAGATCGACTGTTTAACAGGAGACCATCGCGTTCTTAAAACCGACATAGTTATGGATGTTGGCAAGTCTTTGAATCCAGCGATTGACATTGGACAGATTGAAGGTGCCTTTACACAAGGCTATGGTTTCTTCGTCATGGAGCAAATGGTCCATTCTCCCTCTGGTGTACCATTTACGCGTGGTCCTGGAGCTTACAAGATACCATCGTTTGGCGATGTACCTTTGGAATTCAATGTCACACTTCTTAAGGGTAAGTGCAATAAGCAAGTTACCTTGAAGCAAATAAGCAAACTTATGTAAAACAGACTAGCAACACTCTTTGGAAAAAAGCTTTGCTCTTGATTCAAGCTATGCCCATATTCTATTTCAAATCAAAATATGCGAGCATAGAAACCTTCAGAATAGCTTAAAACAGATTCTATAGAAAAGCTTATAACTTACCATCAATTTATCGTATCAACTACAGTTCATCCCATCTCCACGCCTTTAGCTTTGTGGTTAATGAAGGTGCATTTCTTTATGATTTGGCGGCCGATTCAAGCTATAGAGAATATTGAGGTTACTAAATCAAAAAAATTGTATTACGTCCATTGATGATTAAGAGCTAAGATGCCTGGTTGAGATGCTTCGCGAGTTAAGTTAGAGTTGCCCTTAGTTAGAGCCATTGAGGAGTAAAATAGCAAATATATAGGGGTGTTAAAGACAATAAAGATGAGGGAAGAACAATAATGTGCCGGTCCTTTCTATTCACCAGCTTCACTCTCTTTCAATTTCTTATCATATTTCTCTCCTTCGATTGCTTTCTACTTCTAAGAGGGTCCTGTATCCAGGGCATGACAGTCATCATCCCAAAGCATGAATTTGTGCGAAATTGGGCCTTTTTATTTTCCTTGTTTTCGAAGTAAAAGAAGAGTTTAATTCTGACCCTCTTACGATCTTATGGGAGCCAGCGCCGTCTATATGACATGACAAACACTCTGATCAGTTAACAGCAGCTATATGATATTTTATTTTTTTCATTTTAAAATTATTTACCAAGGGTACAAATTCAGTTTAAATACTGTTTTACAATTAGCGCTGCAAAATCTACCTATAAAATTAAAAAGTTATATACCATGAAATTTACAATAAAAAGAGCAGAATATGATACTAAGGTATGGTCTTCCATATTTTGACAGATGCACCAAACCCACATGCTGTTTACTCTTCAAAAGGAATCGGTGAGCCGCCATTATTCTTAGCATCTTCAGTGTTTTTTGCAATCAAAGATGCAATCATAGCGGCCAGAAAGGAGCGCGGGCTGAGTGCGGTATTCAAAATGGATGCGCCCGCAACCGCAGAGAGGATTCGAATGGCCTGTGAAGACGAGCTCACGAAGAGAATTCCTATACCTGAAGAAGGGAAATGGCAGCCTTGGGGAATTCAAGTTTAACATTTTTAACTGTACTCTCTAAGACTTTATCAAAGCAGATACTACTTTTGCTCTTTAGCTACAATTCTGATATATTTTTAATACCTATGATAATCGTAGTTGAATTGCAGTAGAAGATTATAATGAATTGAATTGTTGGATAATTGTTGTTGAATGGTTTTTAACTGAAAAATTATATGTTTTTAATTTTTACTTTGATTTACAATATATAATCTGACATTTATATAGTAGAAGTTAGGCTAAAGATAAGATGCTGTTACTCCGAGTTTTCTGCTTGCGCAAACATCAGACAGATTATAATGAAAATATTCATACTACCCCGGATAAGTGTACAAAAGGTGTGATAAATTTTGATAAAGAAAATGTTGTTAGATAGAGGTTAATTAGTTAGGTAGAGTTATATTATTCATGAGATACTCAGAATCAGTTCTCCCTGCCTCTGGTAACAACTGAATGTCGTAAAAAATTTATTACATTCAATGGCATCAAAATATGGAATAAAATACCCTTAGAAATTCGTTCTATGTCAAGTAAAAATTAATTTAGTAAAGTTCTTTATAAGTGGTTATTGCAACATTATTGAAAATCACGAATCTTCAGTCAAGCACTCAATTATATCGAATATTAAGCTTAACCCCCTCCAATGCAAACCATGTTTGAAACTAACTGCATTGTTCCCTCCCCTATCTTTTCTACCGTGTTAGTTTCTAGTTGCTTTTTTTTCTTTTTCATTTCTATTTTTACCCCCTTTTCTTTTTTGTTCTTTTACTGTTTCTTATACTAAAAATTTCAAATCATGTAAACATTTAAATCTTAATATTTTTCATGTACAAATGTATTACATTTTATAAACCAAATTATTTTTTATTTGTAATCAACCGGCACTGGGCACGAAAACCTTTCGGGTTTACCGAGCAGCGTTGGTAGCGCTCGGGGTCAAATAGGGAACGGGGTCAAATAGGGAAATCGGGGTCATATAGGGAAATCGTTAATAACTCCAAATATTGGACTGATATCTCAAAACAAACCTCAGAATCAGATTCGGTATGCCTCAATCTACCTTTTAGATGCTTATTTAATTCAACTACGGAAATTTTAACAGATTAAATGATAATGTTTTTCTTCTACGTTAGCTTGATGCGTGTCTCCGTAGCGACGGGAGCAAATAGGCAAAACACGTTGAAAAGCTGATTTAACCAAAAATAAATAGCAAAAGGTAGAAATAACAATATAAAATACATACTCTCTTCATATGCATCCAAATTTCACACATCCTGCAACGAGGGTTACAAGATTTCTCTAAATAAATCACATGAGTGATCGACGCGCTCGGGGTCAAATAGGGAGATCGCTGTTTTGGTTCAAATAGGGAAATCTTCAAAAACAGCAAGGAAAAAACACGAAACAGGGAACTAACCTCATTTCAGCACGTAAAATCGTCCAATCTATTGTTAACACCATTTAGCATGTTAAAAATCAAGGTATATCATTTGATAAATTTATATCAAGTCATCATAAATTTAGGCCCTTGTTTACAGATAGATCTCCTTCGCAGTTTCGGGGTCAAATAGGAAAGCTTTATCAAATCCGTTTTTTTTGCCGGAAATCATTATTCCAATAACCTTTTTGATTCAGGAGAATGTCCTCAACTAAAGATTATTGCAAATTAATCACTCTCGGTCCTTGGAAATGATGAACAGATTTTTCTATTGACAATGGTGTTTTTCAATACATTTTCATTTTATTTTCAATTAAGAACTAGTTGACAGTTACCATGCAATAATATATAAAATTACAAATAAAAACACTGCTCAAGAGTTAGACCAAATCTAGTAGATATTACAACAGTGAAAAAATTATATAGCAGAAAAGTTACAGTCTAACGAAAACCCCCAAAAATCAGGCAGCAGTACATGGACCCCAGAATGGCCAAGGGGCAAGGGGGCAGGCTTCAGTAAAAAGGCATCTGAAAAATTCCCAGCTTCTATTGACTCTGTTGTAACTGTATTTCATTTTGGTTTCGTAAGGTATCTTGTAAATGAGTTAACTGCTCTTATTAACAAGGCTTTTATATGAATTTATTTAGTGATTAGAAAGGGCTGATGTCAAGGGCACTTTTTTGAAAAGGGCATATTTGCTCCCTTTGTCCCTCTTAGGAATTGGCAGGTGAGGTTGTTACCCACCCGACCCCCCATTATGCTTTCCCTGCAGCAGTAACTGAATAGGGCTCTGCCGTGATTCTATACAGTTCTTTTTGTAAGAAAGAAAGGTAGTGTAGAGATTGTTCTGTAAAGCTTAGAGTGCCAATACCTCTTTAAGTCTTTTTTGGGGTCTTTTCCATTTGAGTTCTTGATCCTCTAGAACTCTTAGGCATTTGACGTTGTTCACAAGTTTGATATCTCAATTTGGAAACAATCGTTGAAAGACAAGTTCAGGTATTGATAATTTCCGCAACTGTATTAGACAAAAGGAGCTTGAGGCCTTACTAAAAGACAACTCATGCAATGGACATTATAGGATCTTTAACCTTTCTTGAAATTCTCAACATTTCACTTTTTGTAGATTACGTTTTTTACTAAATTGTATGTAAAAAGTGTCCCCAATTAGCAGAAATGCTAAATCAATTTGACACTGAAATAAAGTTATAATAATTATTATTATTATGAAGATATGTGGCTACAACATCTGTTGTACTTTTTGCAAGTTTGCAATGTACTCAGGGACGGATTTTGCAGGAGATGTGTAGGGGGTGTGACACACCCCCCCCCCAATATTTCTGTATCCTTTTTGGCAGCCAGTAGTAACAAAGTAACGCAAAGATTTTACTTTTTATCTTCTTATCAGTAGCTTGGCAATGGAGGGGGGGGGGGACGAGGCTCGGAAAGTTGGTGTATGGGTAAAGTGAAAATATGCAATGAAATTAGTACCTCAGTGAGTTTATATTTCAGACGAAATTGAAACGTCTTTGACGACTTCAAGCAAACGATTGTAAGAAATATTCTGAAATGTATTTCAAGCTAATCTAATGGTTGTATCGCAAAATGTTTTGTTCAAATTGCTTGCAGGAGACCCTCCTTTGCACCTTTACAGAATATTTGACAATTTCCCCTAGTTATAGGTTTTGGAACTTTCAGCTGAAAATCGCAGATTGTTTAAATATTATCATGAAAGTAGTAAAAAGCTGCAATTCTGAAAACTGTCGTACATTGATGGGACTTATTGAAAATGTCAATGTAAGTAAACAAATTCTGTGAAAAGATTTTTATCGTCACGTCAATGTAAGTAAAAAAATACCGCCCAGCATACAACATTTTTCCACCAATAATCTCGCCACATTCTCTATGGACAACGATATTGTGGCGTCTGATACAAGGAAACATGCACATGTTGAAATACAAAGTTTACACTAATTAATTGGGGCCTCAAATGGGGCCCCTGAAACAGATAAGGCATCCAATTCCCCCCCCTTGTTCCAAACATTCAACAGCCCTGTCCTCCATCCATTCTATACATACAAACCCATTCCCAGATCAGGTACCCTCTTCTTCCTCTACCCAACCCATTTGGCACGCCCTTCCCATAGCCACACCCAACCCCGCCAACTCTAACTTTATGCTAACCCTAACCCTTCCCATTTCTCCCAGCCCTTTATTCCCAAAGCCACGCCGTAACATGTTTATCCTCTTCACCCACTCAATTTAAATGCCTCCATACACTCTACAGTCCTACTTTAGTAAGCACTCTGTGTCGATTGCTACTTTTTGTTGATCGTTATAATATATATATATATTTTTTATTTGTATTTCCTGACCTTTGCAACCGTGATCCTGGACGCAGGATTGCGAGGGGCGCCTACGAGAAATGGACATACCGAATTAAAGCCCCGAAATGTCCCTCGTGGGTTTCTGGCTGATGAGTTGCTTTTTTATCATTTTCTGCCCACTTACAAGCTAGTTGCTTAAAACATACAAGGGCACACACAACCACCCCCCATCTGAGTTTGAGGCTGTAACCAGGTGGTAGTGACTACTCCTTATCTCCTTTTTTCTCATTTTTCTATTTTGGATTTTATACTTTGATTCACATATTGGTTTTTTAGTTTTTACCTTCTATGCCTATAAAAACATTTATCTTTAGAATATTTCTGATTTCGGGCCAAAAAGCGAATTTTAAAGATGTTAATTGAATTTTTCCTATTTATCCCAGCTATGACAAGGTGTCTATCCCTCTCTCGCCGGTAACTGTTTTCCTATTTGACCCCGAAACTGCGAAGGAGATCTATCTGTAAACAAGGGCCTAAATTTATGTGATGCATTGACTTGATATGAATTTATCAAATGATATACCTTGATTTCTAACATGCTAAATGGTGTTAACAATAGATTGGACATTTTACGTGCTGAAATGAGGTTAGTTCCCTGTTTCGTGTTTTTTCCTTGCTGTTTTTGAAGATTTCCCTATTTGACCCCAAACAGCGATCTCCCTATTTGACCCCGAGCGCGTCAATCACTCAGCTGATTTATTTTGAGAAATCTTGTAACCTTGGTGCAGGATGTTTGAAATTTGGATTGATATGAAGAGAGTGTGTATTTTTCTTTGCGATTACTACCTTTTGCTATTTATTTTGAATTAAAACGGTGCTTTTTAACGAGTTTTGTCTATTTGCTCCCGTAGCTACGGAGGAGCCAAGCCTCAAGCTAACGTAGAAGCAAAGCATTGCGATTTATACTGCTAAAATTACAGTAGTTGAATTAAAAAAGCATCTAAAAGGTAGTTTGAAGCATGCAAAATCTGATTCTGAGGTTTGTTTTGCGATATCAGTCCAATATTTGGAGTTATTAACGATTTCCCTATATGACCCCGATTTCCCTATTTGACCCCGTTCCTTATTTGACCCCGAGCGCTACCAACATGATTGGGTTTACCTCAGTGTCCTTGGCAACGTTTAATTGACTATCTTAGCAATGTTATATAATTTTTTGTATATCTATTATAATCTTAGAAGTTGTATACCAATAAAAACTGTTGTACGGTTGTTGCTGAATGATAAAACTTGTTTTCGTGTCGGCATTTGGAGGTTAATTGCTAATGATGGTTTGCATGTTTTCCATACAACTGTAGCTTACTTTCATGTTGTTCTGGTTGAAGATCTGATGGAATTTGTGATTCTTGCGGAAGTGTTTGTGTATGAGCTTGAGGAAAGTTCTGCCGATGTTAGTTTGTACATTCTTGCTGTATAAAGAGAGGGGCAGAACCAAATTATGTCGCGATGTCTGTTTTTTCATTCTGGTGTAGACTATGTGCGGTTGTTGTATTTCAGAGTGTCGGAGTATCCACTGGGCATTTTCGTAGATGGGCTTGGCTTTGTTTCAACCTATTATGCAACAGTTGAGATTGTACATTCTTGCTTCGCGGAATTTTGTTGAACATTGTGGCATATTTGTCTTCGCCTTTTGAGCACATGGTGACCTTGTAATACTGTTGGTAATACGTAGAAGTCAGGCATTATTCTGAAGAAGTTAGAATGACATAGTGACTGAAGTCAAACATTTGTAGCTTTTTAACGGTAAGACAAAACTGTACAAATGTAAGTGAACTTTGAATATGCAATTAGAACCAAAAACCAATCAGAGCTGCCGTGAAGGGGGCACAGGGGGCTCAGTCTCTTGTTAAAACCGAGAAAGATTTTTAGGGGCCCAGCCCCACTTGATAAGGTCAAATTGTTTATTTAGCAAGGGTAATTTACCCTTTAGCATGTTGATTTTTCATGAATGAGCCATTTCTTATAGGCTTTTTACAGCCGTTGAATAATTTGAGCGATTTCATTTACACAACAGAGTTCTTTAAAACAAATGCAGTATAGATGTGATCGTGGGTGTGGACTTGGGTGTGGCTTCTAAAGCAAAGCCTCTCTTTCGAAATTTTTAGGACGGCACCTCTAAAACAAATCCATTGTGAAAACCAATCTGGCGTCGTGAGCTGGGGCCAAAAAATAAAATAAAAAGCTCTATATACTACTTGAGATACGGTAAATTTCGATTTGCCACCAAAAAAGATAGAATTAATTGCCAAAAGAGAAAATCTGGAATCTGTTAAGGCGTTTAAAAGAGAATTCAAAGCTAGTGGTTTGAAGATTGCAATGGGAAAGTAAACTGACAGTTTGTACTTTTATGCAAAGCAATGCATCATGAAGGAAATACGTGAAAAAAATTCCAGGTATTTTCTCTCGTAGAAAGTCTGTCTAAATAGCTAGCTTTTAAAGCCAATGTTGAGTCAAGAAACAGTGATGTTGTCGGCAGCTACATTTACGATTACAACGAGGAAGAGCACAGAGAAGAAGCGAAGACGAAGGCGAGGAAGAGGGGGGTGAGAGCGGGACGAGAACAAGGCGAAGACAAAGAGAGGACGAAGATGAGGACGAAGACGAAGAAAAGGGCGAGGACGTGGACAAAGACAAAGAAAAAGACAAAGATGCATCACAGCGCAATGATGCAATTGTCATGTGACATTTTTTCGAAAAGGGGCCCTGTGGCGTGACCTACTTGAGTCAATCAAACTATATCGAAGATTACGTTTTTGTTTGTGTTCGGTAGAGCAACTTGTGCCGAAGCAGCAACGGTCCAACGTTGCTTACTGTGATGAGGAAATGTAGCCTCGGCATCTGATTTGATGAGAGATGTGGCAATGTACTCTGAGGCAGCTATTATATTCAAATTGATGTAATTCTTTTGTTGATATTTTTTTCTACGTGTAAGAATTAAAATATAAATGATCCCCTAGCAATGATGAAAGACTAGGTCGAAGACGAAGACGAGAATGAAAAGGAGGACGAAAAGGAGGATGAAAAGGAGGACCAAGATGAGGACAAAGACGAGGACGAAGACGAGGACGAAGACGAGGATGAAGACGAGGACGAAGACGAGGACGAGGACGAGGACGAAGACGAGGACGAAGACGAGGACGAAGACGAGGACGAAGACGAGGACGAAGACGAGGACGAGGACGAAGACGAGGACGAAGATGAGGACGACGACGAGGACGAGGAAGGGAAGGAAAAGGAAGGAGAGCACGGAAAGCTGTAATTATCTGCTGAAATAAATTGTCCTTGTAGAGTTTGCACTGAATGCTTTGCTCTTGCAGTTTTGTTAAATTTTTGCGTTTGTTAGGAAATATATGCTTTGAAAAGATTAATAAATCCCTAGCAATAACAAAGGAATCTGTTTTTTCATTTCATTACTCAATTATTTATACGAAATAAGTCATTTTAGTACATACATATTTATAAAAATGCACAGTAAACTGCTTTCCAAGCGAGTCCTGTCCAAAAGAAAAGAAATATAAAATCATGATTTAAGTTTAGTAAATGAAATGTTTAGATTTTTTAAATTTTAAGAATATTGAAAATGTTAAAATTAAATCTATTTAACCTTTTTGTTTTCCTGATTGTGGACATCTCTTGTAAGTTCATTGTAAGTTATTGCGCCTACAAATATGAGACGAATTTTTGCAGAGGCGGGTCCAGAGTATAGCAACCTATACAGAGAAGCATAAGTCAGATTTTTACAACAAGAAAATAAAATGGAAACTTTTAAAAAATTTTAATCAGTATTTTCTTTGGCAAATTCTTTAGTCCGTCCTAGATGTGCACCTGTTGATATCAACAACCTGCAGACGACAGGGCATATACTTTCCTGACTCTCTTACAGCCTCTGCACATAATAGTCGAGTGGCGATTCTAGGTATCTATCTGGTCGGTATTTTCTGAGTCCAGAAACTTGTTGAGAAGTTGAGCTTGCCTCTGCAGCGGTACAGCAAACCAATAGGAATCAGAATTGACCAATGCAATTGTTTACTGTGGATCTATGCAATTGTTTGTTGCAACCAATGAAATGGAATTGATAATCACTGCTTCACCCCTGCTAAGCAACTAGCTGAGTTATTCAACCTTGAAGTGTCTGTTCTGTATTGTTGTGGTATGACCATTGCGTTCTGGAATGTGGGGGGTCCTGGTTCGAATCCAACCGGGGCCGGGCAGCTCAGAGGCTAATCCTTCGAATTGCAGGTAAATTTTTCCTTCTCTTTGTGAGTTGTTTCTTAGAATTCCATTTTGGAACCTTTATTCAATATCAATGATACTGATTTTATTCAGAAAAACTTGGACGTCTTCAACAGAAAAAGGCGTGGCTTCTCTTTCTCTTTCTCTTTCTGACCACCTTTGCATAGGCTGGATCCGGCTTGTTTGAGCCTTGATTTCTTTCATACTGCCTGTAATGAGCCTGCATTTTTGGAACGTGCTGTTGAGACAAACCATTTAAAACGTGTCGGGTGTCGAGTAGCATGCACGTGTAGTTTTAATATTTTGTAGATCTGTACTCAGTCGAGAACCATTAACAAATAAATAAATGAAAAAGATCTCATTCGTTGTTGTTGCTCGAGAAGATGCGCAGAGAAATATCGAGTTCTGTCTGTTTCGATTCCAAATTTCTTCTTATTAACCTACTCTGCCATTATTTATACCATTATTTATACCCTAAAAATAAATTTGCTGACAAACGATCTGTATGGATAATGTAATGATGATGCAATTTGATGTAATGGCGATGGAAATATCTATGCTGAGAAGCGAGAGAGGCTGAGTAAGCATGGCGCAATGTAGCAATGTAAAACTGAGGGAAAATGTGGGAATTAACAGCGCTATGAATTGAGTAAAAAATTTATCGCTAGATAGACTGCCCTCATTTCCTTATTACTATTCAAACATCGTTCACATTTTTCACCATATGCACTGAATAACAAGTATTCTCGCAATATCTCAAATGCATTTCGCATGCAGCTTGCTTTAGGACACACAGGCTTTTCCAAGAAATATCCACTAACGCAATCATCGCCATTTCCAGCAATATCACTGGACTTCTATCATGTCTGCTATAATCTTTTCATTTGTTAAAAGAGGCTCCGTGCTGAAGAGATTTTTCCAGCAGAGAGGACATCTTCAGCTGTCGTACCATCTGGAAAGCTTTGATGCACAAACAGCAAGTTTCTACTTGTTCTTGGAGCTCTTTAAAAGGACCATAGTTTTCTCTCGAAGCTGCATCTTGTCGCCCCTTAAAAATTCCAGCTTTCGCAAAACAGTTGACTATGGTATTGTTATGACCGGGCACATACGAACGACAAAAACAGACGTGGCTCTATCGCATACAGTATTACCACAGAATAGAAATTCTGTGGTATTACCTTCGGGACAAGAGCAGGGTTTCCGCTAATCGGAAGTGTCCGCCTTTTGGAAAGTTTTGCAATGTAAGTCCCAAATTTAAAAATAGACCCGAGTTAGGGGGAGGCTACAGTCCCTCCATCGGAAACATCTAGCACCTCCCCCCCCCCCCTATCGGAGGAAATTTTAGGTGGACAGAGATGCAATAGCAATCATTAGAACTGATTCTTAGCGAACAGTGAGCAATGTTGGTTACGTGCCACAAGACATTTAAAAAAAAGCTTGTTATTCTTGAAAGTACCAAAATTTACATTACAGTTGAAGTTATTGGAAAGAGGTTGAATCGTGGAGGTGGCTATGGTCTAGAGATTCCAGTAATTAACCACTTTCATGGACAAGAAAAGTTAGTAAACTGGGCTATAAAGAAGCTTGAAGCTGTAAAAAGCCAACTAGATTTTCAAGTGTCAAAGTGCTTTAAATAAACATTTGAACAAATATTCATTCGTTTCAGTTTTTTGTTCGTATTCCAATTCTCTTACTACTGAGCAATCACTCTTTTCCTATTTATTCGTGAACCTCACATGTCTTCACATGACAAGCGCAATACGTCATTGATTAGCATTGCCTGATATCACAATTAGAAAACACATGATTCTACCGATGTGCCTGCTAACATGACATTAAATGCGCATTGTCAGTTCCCTGCGTTACAGTAGAGGTTTTCACTTTCTCCCACGCCAAGTCTAGTATCTGATAAATGAAAAAAAAATGTGATACATATTCTTTTTTTATTTTGTCCTGCTCACTAAAAACAAGTTTAAATTATCGAAAAAAGCCGATATATTCGAGTTATCTGCGGTTCCGGTCTTTTATGCAAAGCATTGCGCAAGGTTTCAAGGCAGTGCAGTTTCAGTTCGACTTTGCGTATCAGTAATCGGTGTTTAATGTCATTATCATTCTCTTTAAATTACGCCGCAAAAGCTTCTTTATTCATGTTCTAAACGGACTTGTGTCAAAAACGGAATTTGCCTACAATCCCTGCCAAAGCCTTGAAACTCTAATAGTGTAGTGGAATTAGATATAAAAACGGTATAACCCGGATAAAAATAATATAAAGCTGTAATTTGGCACAGATGTTCTATACTAAGTTGGAAATGACCAGAAAAAAGCCCCATCAATTAGACATTGGGAATTCCTTATTTGGGCAAATACCATAATGGCACACTGACCAGTAGTGGTTCAAAATTTTAATGTTGCTAAAACCACATAGTATTTACATCTTTTGAAAGATAAATTCATGCTGAATAACTTTTATTTAACATAGGTACCCTTAGAATATGCAAATTTAGTGGTGATTGGGCAGAAACAAAGTGGGACGTGTGAATATTGAAAAGCGCGCGGAAAAAATGGCTGATCCTCTTGCTGAATATTTTCATTTTATATCGCAAATTCTATCGATGCAAAACCATTAAGTGTGTGAATAAGTTAAAGTATGATAATACCCACTCAGCCCGGGCTGAGTTAAACCGGGCCCACTCAGCCCGGGCAATACCTTCGTACCCGCAGTTATTACCAGCAAGAATATTTGTTTGCAAGGCACAGGGTAGATCCTTGTCTTTTTTCTCCAGCAAATGAAGATATCATCAGTGTTTGCGGAAGAACAGAATTTTAGGGAAATTTGTCGCAGATTGCGGAAATCTGGCAATTTCTCAACGGAACGAGGGAATTCTACACACTTGCCGGACTCAGATTCTCTCAAAATAATACACGGCTTGCAGAAATTTCAAAATGTTCAGTGGGATTCTTAACCTGCTCCTTGTTGGATAGGATTTCATCATCGCATGTTTTGATCTTGTTAATATATAAATTGTTCATAAATAAACTTATATAAATTCAGTGGTGGCGCCAGAAATCTTCCGACAAAGGGGTTGGAGCTTCCAACATGGGGGCTAAATTGACTATAATATGCAGTTTTCGTACGTTATTTTGTTGAATTAGCTCCGACAATAACCTAAAATTTTTTCCGATAGGGGGGCTAGATGCTTCCGATGGAGGGACTGTAGCGCCCTAGCCCTCCCCTTGCGCCACAACTGTATACATTCTATTGCCCAGTTGCCCCTTATCTGCTATTTTTTACCAGAAAGTACTTATTTCCACATTGTAAGGGCGTGTATGTTGAATAAAAGTTGTTCAGCATGAAACTGTCTTTCAGAATATGTACATATAATGTGGTTTTAGCGACATCAAAATTTGAACCCCTGCTGATCAGTGCGCCGTATGGGATTTGCCAAAATAAGGAATTCCCAATGTCCAATTGATGGGTTTTTTTTCTGGTTATTCCCAGTATCGTATGGAACCTATGTGCCAAATTACAGCTTTTTAACATTTTTGTCCTGTGGTGAACTGGACCTTTCCAGCCAGTAAATTCTTAATAATGCTAAATAAGTAGAACACGCTAGACAAGTTGACTAATAATAAAATAATTCTAGAAACTTCTAGAGTTAGCCTTACGTAAGATGCTGTAACTTACTTATTCAAGATTGTATTCCTCCACACGTGATATTGTACGAGTATATTCTAAAAATTTCTTGTTGAACGGTATATAAGGATAACGTAGCTTGCTGTAGGCATTCAGTTTTTAGTTGAGGATCTGTTATGTGAAATTCGATGAATACATAAACACGACGCATTTTTTATATCTTTGGAGAATAACAACACGGGCCTTAGCTGGAAAACGTACCTTATCATAGCATTGAAAGAGACGCACTTTTTTGTGAATCTATTTAGTGTGTCACAGGGAATAAACATTTACACCAACGCGGTCTTGGATTCCCCACAGTCCGGATAAAATCGTAATTCCACCACACTATAACGTCTGTAAATGCAGCCTTCCCCTTCATAGGAAAAAAGTTGGCTTTCTTTAAAGGAGACAAAGGAGATTAAGTATAAAGGAAACTTCTCCGTGTGACTTGTGCGAAATTTGTCGATACTATCAACATTGTTTCAAGGGAAATGAGGTGATGTACTAAAACACAAGCAAACTTGCTCAGTATTCAACCAGTTTTGGCAGACATTGTACGGTCAAAGCCCTACACAAATTCTTACAGAGCCTGGAGCACAGACTGACAAAAGATGGCTAGGCTATCGTTCACAAAGGATCATGCGTTACGGAAACCATGAATAATATTTTTTAAGTTTCAAGCTCACACTTACCAGAATGATCCTGCACCAACAAACACTGCTACCTTAGGCCTTAAACAACTCTTTTTGACATGGAGGCCCTACTCTCATGGGAAGCTATCAACTGCTTTGAAGTTGCCAAAAAACATCACATGGGGCCATTCTCACAAACATCTTCCAAACATAGTCACTCAGCCGGAACACAACACATATCTTGTCTGACATTGCCTTTTCTAGCCTTCTTTGACTTATGTCTAAGCTTCTCGGATTTACACACTTTTCTTATTGAATTAACACGAATCTAATTGAATTAACCGCCTCGGAATAGATGTGGTTTTAGATATATCCATTTTTATATAATGTGTAGCCAAAAAGAGCAATATATGGCAGATAAATGAGGGAACGCGCTCTATCCCTACGGTCTCATCAAATTGCCACCCACGTTCGGGAAAACGCTTCTCCTGGATTTCCTTTATAACAGAGTAGACTGGGAATGCACTTGATAAAGGCATTTTAGATGAATAGTTAGAGCCTTTGGTTAGAATCTGGCGTTTTCACGAAATCATATTTGTTCAATTACAATGCCAATGTGCTAGCAAGCACAATCAGTGATGTTCAGGAGTGACTTCAATATCCGAACAGATTTTAGACCAAACTCAGGCTGAGTGACTTGACCGCCCCGGAATGGATACCTGGCTGCTTTATTACTACTTTTTGTTATTACTAAAAACCATGGCTTCTAAAGAAAAGACACAAATGACGACAAAATGACCCTTATCTTTCCTAAAGAGATGTAAAGCTTTACCTACAAGGTCATAAAGGGACCAAAAATTACGTCTGTAAGTAACTCAATTAACAATACATTCGAGATATTTTCACCTACGCCATCGGTACCAACGTAGAATCTACAAAATTCTAAGCTACTAGATTACAACTATACTACCGTGCAGGCCAGTTGAAGTTAGAGAGGCTAGTTTGTGTAGTACCGCATTAAAAGCCAACGAGATACCAGTTTTTTAGAAGAAGGTACAGCACGAATCGAAGCACGGTAAGTATTTGTGAAGGGTTTCTAACCAGTACAGTACTTTAAACCCAAACGACTGCTTTCAAAGTAGGCTGGTGGGCTTGCAGGGTTGACGGGGAGAACTGGGTGGCCGGGAAAATACCAGACATCCTAAACTTGTTGGCTGTGCATTGTACCTCAGTAGTCGAAACAGTGGCGGACACTTGGTCAAATATTGGGGGGGGGGCAAGCCTATTGTTTTAATAAGATGACGTCACATTTCCCATTGTTTTAGAACAAAAGTCCATTGTTCTCTAAAGTATTGGTGGGGCGGTCGCCCCCCCTCGCCCCCCCAAGTGTCCGCCACTGAGTCGAAAACATTCGCGAGACAAGAAGGTCACATTCTTAACAAAAGAGTAGGGAAACGGCTATTCTATTGTTCAAAAATTTTGCTATTCAAACGAACAAGTGAAATCAGTCTAAACAACACACCATCGAAGCTCTTATAGGAAAATAGCAAAAACTGTAATGGTTCACTTAAATGCACATTCTCTGACTGCAATAACAGGATGACCCATTCGATAAACTCTCAGCAGGGGCTTTCGGGGGGGGGGGGGGGTAGCAATTCCTCTATGGATAGGTTGCATCAAGTATTGCATAAAGAAAATACAAAAAGGTAGCGAAGAAACAGGACATAACCCTACATTTTATGAAAACACAGGTTTAGTCAAGTTTTAACTCCCAGTAGCAATCGGTAAACACGCCATAAATACTACAAGAAAAATAAATGCGCCATTCATGAGGCAATAAAACATCTTACACAGCAGTAGTCGGTATCTTCTAAATGCAATTTCAATTTCTGCTTGTTTATCAATACCAGCAAAAAAGAATGGGGCGACCACATTCTCATATTTAGAGCTACGTCATACGGTAGCAACGTATAGATAACCATAATCCTGTGCAAAAATGATCCTATTCAAAGAATCTTTTATGAGGAAAATGTTTTTTCCAGTTGTTCTTCAGTTGCCTGTGCTAAGAGCTCTAAAGATCTTGGAAACAAACTTGAGCTTTGAGAGAAGATAGCACTTTGTTGTCCAAATTCAGAATTAATGGAGGAAGTTACAACTTAAATGGTTGTCTATCACGGAAAATTTAAAAAATCTTATTATAGCTAAAGCCTCGTCAAAAACAGACTGTAGGTTAGAAATAAACAAAGGAGGTTAAAGATCGTTTAACAACGTTTTAAACAAGAGAGTTTGTTGCTCAGATTTAAACTGAAACTATGCACTGCCTTCAGAGTACAAGCGAAGTAATGGGTTATCCTATAGATGCAGCAACTAGGCTTCAATACCAAGTCAAAATGCCATTTCCATTTTCCTGCGCCTCCTCCCGTACAATAGCGTTAATGCAACGTATTCTAATCAAACCACAGCACAGTTAAAATTCAGGGCAAATAATCAGATTTTGTCGAGGTGCAGTTATTCAATTTGACAAGGATTGTGTAGGCCCGCGCTTACGCCTAGTTTATTGGTAACTGAGGCCAAAGTCTCAAAGTTTACGATAGGTAAAAAGTGATAACCAGTATCTTTTAAGCACTTCTGCTGATCTCGTTTCAGATCCAAGTCTATGTTCCCGTTAACAACCCATGTATATATTTATATACATAAATTTATATATTCAGACTACGGCCGCTACTTGCATACGTGTAAGTCCTCGACGAGTCATTAGCACCCGCTTTTGCAGGCTCGTTTGGAAGAGAGAGGAAGTCCCACACAAGGATAGTGTCATCATGGGAACTGCTTACAATCTGGAAATCGTCAAACTGCAACCGGAACACCCGACCTTTGTGTTCCTGGAAAAAATAGAACTTGAATTAGGAAAAAATATTTTGAAATCCTGTGAAAGAGCGATAAAATGTCGCCCAGGATCTAGGTAGGAATGTTAAAAAAAACAACAAAATTTAATATGATATTTCGAAAACCCATATCACCGAAGGTCAAACCCCTTCCCCTCTACTTTGAAATCCTGTTTCCGCAGCTTTATTTTGATCCACAGTGTCAGACATCTCCTATTACATCTACTGGATCACTACCCTGGGTATCAAGACCCATGAAAATTTACAGGGAGAAAATCTGGAGAGAGTAGCGAAAGAGAGTGAGACAGAGATTCTCTTATCTCTCCCCCTCTTCCCCCCACCCCCAGTTATTTGGGCTCTACTACCAAGTGTACTGTAAGAAGTAAGGAAGTTCACCAAAAGACCATATCAGATCTGTGTGAACATAAGCCTGTTTGGTAAGAATGTCATCAAATACAATACGCATTAACTATTTTGAGAACGGAATGGAAACTAGGGTTGAGGTGATTCATGACCGCAGTGCTACCTTCTAACGTTGGATAATTCACACCTGTATCTAATCATTATAAAAATCAAACTAAAAAAGAAAAGGCGAAAAGTAACAACAGAGAGAATTGGTGCTCTGGCAAGTTTATGATGAGTGCAATAATAAGGCGAAAAATAAGGTAAAGAATGTAAACTTTGATGGACTATAGAATTCTGATGCGAGCTACAAATATAACTCAACATAGATGACATTGATCCACACATGAAACAAAGAGCACCAAGGTTCAGTCCACCATGAACGTTGGAAAGACAGCCTCAAGTCTCCTCTTAAGAACCTATATATTCTCTAATTTACTTGTAATAAATCGATTTAATTTTGATTTACCCTGGTAGTTCAAAATAAAGAATGTTATTTCCTTGCATGTTCCTTATCAGTTGAATAACAACAAAGCAAATGACAGGAAAATACCTCCAACGTTTTGATGCATAATGATGAGACTGGTTTTCTCCGGTCAAGAGCAGCCTGTAGGTCCCATATTTTGATTTTACCATCATACGCCCCACTTACGATGCGCTTGTTGTCAAATCTGATGCATCTAGAATATAAACAACAAAACTGTTACCGCTCAGAACCCCAAAAGAAGTGCCCAGAACAACAAACTGCAGTTCAATACAGCTCATTCTACCATAATCTACCAATTCAAGCTCCTCTCTGTTGTTGATAAATCTTCCTAAAGCTTTTGTGTTACGTAGAATAGCGGGTTCTTGATACAACATTGCAGGTTCAGCAGACTGGGTAAAAATAGCCTATGCAACTTGAATTGACGTTAACAGCTATGCCGTGGTCAGTCATGCATCCAGTGATAGCTCCAAATTTTAATATACAGTCGACCCTGTCTTATTGCAACTCGTTTTATTCGAACTTTTACTAATTCGAGCAAAATTCACAGGTGCCTTTGAACTCTCTTAACAAACATCTGTAATTCGAATCTCTATGATTTGAGCTTTTCCGAATTCCACCAATCTTATTGGTCCCCTCAGGCAAAAAAACCTTTCTAGTTGGAACTTCCTGCCAATTTTAAGAAAAAATATCGTGATATACATTTCATGCTGTCTTTACATTCTCTCCATTTTAAGGATATTGTACTTTTCGGCTGTTATTTAGGCCCTTTTCTTCAATATTTGTTGAGGCGATTAGAAGGCCAAGTTTAAGGAATCTTAGTCTGCCCCGTGCCGAGCTCTGGATGCTAACGGCATTGCCTATTTTTGTGTTGCATTCTTACAAAAGTCCAAATAGGTTGGCCAAAAGTTTTTCCTTTATTTACAACTGTTGTGCAATTATGATTATATAGATAAAGGTACACAGCTCATGCACGGGGGTAACTGAGGCAAAATCCAGGATTTTTGAAAACTAGTATAAATCAAACATTTTTTTAATTTGAACATTATGATGATCTCCCAGAGTGCTCGAATTGCACTGGGTTGACTGTAACTTTTTAGAATAACATTATATAGAATATGATTAGACCGGAGAGGAAATTTCAAGGAAAATGACGGACGGAGAGCAGGATGGGAACTTATTGCCAACTTTTTAGCAATTCAAGTTGAATTCTATTGATGGAAAGTTCTTAAACGACAATGACAGTGAATTAAGAAGAAGGTCGTCTCCTCTTATGCACAATTCGTCACACGATATAGCGCAATCACAACGTAATACTAACCTCACTAGCTCTTCGTGGCCCTCGAGAACTTGCAGACATGTGCCACACTCGATGTCCCAGAGTCTGTGAGAAATTAAGCAATGAAAAGAAATAGTCAAAGAATTCACTGTTTACTTTAAAACTATGAATAAATGTAAATTTAGAAATAACTAAACAGCAGGAATCGTCGTTCTGCAACTTTTAAAGCAGCCCCCTTTCTAGGATATGTCCCTATCTATCGTGACAAGTGAATTTTTACAATACCCGGTTAAAGTTGGTGATAAACAGCATATTCAGCACAGTTTTATGGTCAATTTTTACTTGCAAATGTTTCTTTTCTCAATATGAACTTGAAAAAAGCGTTAACCCTCTCTCATTGAACCTCCCTCGAAAATACCTCAAAGATATTAACTACTGGGGAGCAATAGTGGAAATGTAGAACGCTCTTTGAAAAGATTCACTTTTGTCAACCTCTTGCATCTTTCCCATTAAAAGGCTGATAAACATAATTAAGGCTTAATCTCGTAGTGGGTCATGTCTTAGAAGAGTGCCTGTTGCTTCTGCAAGAGTTGGAACGAAGGCAGGAAACCGAGGCAAAAAATATTTTCCGGACGCCGGTAGGCTTCATGGCTTGAAGCTTAACTGTAATTTCCAGTACCCACCTGATGGTGTAATCAGAGGAACCACTAACAACAAGACGGTCTCTGTATTGGAGACATGCGATGCCGCGTCTGTGGCCGTTCAGTGTGCGAACAAACTCACACGTGCTGGTATTCCATACCTACGGTTGGAGGAGGATTTAATTTAGTATTTACTAGACAGAATCTGTACCTGCATCAAAACGAAAGGGAGATGGCAACATTTATCAGAGTGGATACGTTGCTTTTTCTGTATCATGCTATCATTCTCAATTATTCATATACATGATGGTAGTTGTTGTCTTCCCCAATCAATTTGGCTTTATCGTGCTGATAGCGTGAGCCCCAAACAATTAGGACAGGTTACTATTTATTTTAGAACTAAATAGAATGGCTGCAAGAAGACCAGGCATTGCCAATGTTGAAGAAATTTTACTCATGGACAACAGGAGACATGTTTTCTGCTGGAAAGCGAATACTAAATTGCTATGTTCACTTATAACCGACGTGGCAATGAAAGAGGCGGCGTTTAATGGTCTGGAACCTAGCAACGGGCTGCCATATTGCTGGCTTTGTGGAACAGCCTTACCCGCAATCCCTTACAGCATGAACCAAGCTCAACCACAACAAATTCAAATAAATATACACAAAGTATTAATTAGTGGTAATTCGCAGAGAGGGCTATAATTGGCATAAAAACTTTTCTCTGGGGTTGCTATCTATTGTCGGATGAGGCAGATTCGAGTTCATTATCATACGTACTGTTGAAACTCTTAACCAACGACACCACAGAAACCACAGAGAGTAAAAAATGCTACACATATTTCGAGATCATGTTTTTAAGACCTTAAAGACGTAATTCAACTTTGTACAGAGATTTCGTCGCAGTCAGCAGCGGCGGTTTCGGGGGATCCAGGGGGTAATAGCCTCTGCGCTAATGGTAGTCAGGAGGGCTACCTAACAAAAAAAGGCTTAAGGCAACTAAGAAAAATATAAAACGTGTAAAGAACACGGGCCACACAGATGTTTTTGGCCCCGCACTCCCTAAAACCGCTGATAGCAGACATTTTCTTAAGAGTTTTTTAACTGCAAAAGCAAAATCCCTTAATCTAAAGAAATCACTTACCTTTATTGTTCTGTCCCCCGATGCAGATACAATGTATTTGTCATCAAAGTCGACAACATTAACTGCAGCACGATGCCCGACAAGAACACGACGAAGGGTGATTTTACTTGGTGACGTCAGGTCCCATACGGCAATCGATCGGTCCTAGAACATAGATCAGGAACTGTTTACGCACAGGAATAGCTATTCTCCGAATTGACAGGTACATATAACTAAAGGATCTCTTTGTGATATACGCAATATGATATGAAATAAAGATAAATAAAACTGTCACAGAGGGAGGGGGTAGGGACAAGAGGGTAGGGGAGGGTAGTGGGAAGGGGAAGGGAGGAGGAGGTGGAGGGGAGGGGAGTGGAGTGAAGTGGAGGGGAGTGGAGTGGAGTGGAGGGGAGGGGTGTGGAGTGGAGTGGAGGGGTGTGGAGTGGAGTGGAGTGGAGTGGAGGGGGAGGCTGTGAAAGGACCAAAACTCTTTTACGACTAGACCATTGCCAATCTGAAGACATAAACAACATATAGTAAGCGTCGCTTCCTATCTTTTTGGAAGAGTGAAAATGATTATGGACAAAAATATACCCTATTTAGCCCCTGTAAAATTCCATGCTTGGACTTAACAAAAGTAATACAACCCCCCCCCCCTGCCTTCAACATTAAAAATATTTTACATTGAGAATCTCAAAGCTGCAAGTCTAAGCTAGATAATTTTTGTGCTATAAATGTAAATTCATTGCGCCACAAAGCTCTAAATTACTTAAAAATTAAACATAAAACTGAAATAGCGTTGTAGACTTCTAACATTTCAATTCAATTAAGAAAAAAGCAATATGTTCCATTGTGACGTAAAAATTACTTTAAAACGCCAATGACGTAAAGTAACATATATGCATGGAAAATGACGTCATAAAAGACATTTGTGACATTGATTGGCAGTGGTTATGTTGTGACATTTTTAAAACTAAATTCAGGGAGAACGACACATCCTTACCTTTGAGCAAGTGACCATGACGCCATCTTGAAACCGTAAGTGAAGCACGGCCTCGCAATGGTGTATCAGTGTATTTACCATCTCACCTGTGTCCACATCCCAAATCCTTCAATGAAATAAAATAACAAAGAATTATTAAATATGAAGTGAATAAAAAAGTAAACAACTATGATATATGAGTAAATAACTGAATTAATAACTGAAGTATATAAAAAACTGTCTAATGCAATATAAACAAGCAGAGGTCCTAACAGAACATCGGACACTTTTCCCAGTTAATTTACTCAAACAAGAGCATCATATCTTTTAAAATAATTAAACTTGATACTTTACCTTAATTCTGTAACTGAAGCAAGCAACGATTTCATAAAAATTGTTGATAAAATTCAGTTGAAAATCGAATAGAGGTGATTATTTGCACAAATGGAAGGACATATTATAGCTAGATGAAAGAAATTTGGGGACAAATAATGTAGAGAAAGAAGGTAGAAAGTGTACTAGTGAGAAAAAGAAAAGGGTTTCCACTATTCAATATTATCTTGATTCTTCTATTTGCAATTTTTGAATAGACATAAAACTTGTTATTACCAAAGCACTTGTCATTCAATTGTTGCATTGTCATTTACGGTTTTTCTGTGTCAGTGGCTCAAAGAAAGATGAGCTAGGAAGGCCATAGTGAGTCTAGCGTTAGGTTTGCAAAGCTGGTGGTGGAATGATACATAGATGGTTAAAGAGACAGATGTAAGCAGAGAAGAACATGGGCCGATAACATCAAACAATGGGTAACATCTACCAGTTTAGGAGAAATAAAGAGAAAGGCTGAAAATCGTAGTTTGTGGAGGAATCTGGTTGTCAACTTTCGGGGGGAAGACGACACTCGATGATGATGATGATGATGGTGATCTGGCCAGTGTATTTAGGAAATAGAAGGCCCCCCCAGCTTTTAACAGATTGTGCAAAAGCAATGACTTTCTATCATTATTTTCCCATACAAACACTCAGACATACCTCAGATCACATGATCAAAACATTAAAACCAATAAAAACAATAAGCTCTTTGCTTTAGCTTATTACAAGACAACTCATCAAATTGGACCAGGCACAAAACATTGGATTTTGATAAATGGTGATTTGTTTACCTGACAGTTGCATCACTAGATCCTGTCACTATTATCTTTTCATCATACTGAAGACAAAGAACTGACCCGGTGTGACCTGTCAACACTTTTGAACACTCCAGTGATTCTCTGTCCCATATCTATCAAAACACGAAACCCAATTACAACAGGTTCTGATTTAAGATTTCAAATCTGCTCATAAACATCTTTTTATTGATTCAAACTTTTTTTGGCAAAGAAGATCTGTGCAGTGTTTGTTCCTTACTTATCATAGCTTTATTCAAGTTGTCATTTGTACAATAAAGCCAATTATCAAAAACACTAAACAACACTGAAAAACAAAAACATTAAAAATTCAAGAAACAATTACAGCCAAACAGCAATATCTAAAGTTTCCAGCTGCCAAAATGCTCCTCAAGCACAATTACAATTATTTTATGATAAAACAAATGTTACCAAAAGAAAGTCATTATTTATTAATAATACTTGCTTCTGTATAACACCATTGCCTGATGAGAAACAATAAGATGATGACAAAACAACAAGGTACAGTGATTGCTTCCATATTCAGTTACAGATATTTGTAATTCCAAACTAATACAATCTATTCCAACCCAATAAATAAAAAAATTTATTTAGGCAAAAGAGAATTAAGCAACACAGCTCTGAATGCTAGATAAGAGCTCTCAGTTTTTCTTCCGGCTCTTTAAAGCACAATTTTGTAAAGTTCACTAATATTCAAAAAGCTGATTTTTTTAACTTATTTTATATGTTGAGCAACTGTGAATTGTTTACAAATGATGATTTTGACTCTATAAAAAATGTCATTGCAATTTGCACTGTTAACAGATACCCTAAAAAACTTTTCATTGATTTAAATAGCTTGAAAATTTGTAAATAGAAATATTTGAATTGCTTTGCATATAATAACCCTTCTGATAGAAGCAACTATAGTTATTCAGAACATATTTTTATATAGCAAAAGGTCTTGGCGACTTTGAAACAAGACTTTTTTATAAATTACTGCTCTTTGTTGATTTTCCCTCTGTTAAGGCAGTAAAAAACATATTTACTTTGACAGAAGTTTATTTTGACCTATATGCAATTAAAATGATATCTTGATCAAATGAGCACAAATCAATATAAACAAGTTTCAAATTAGTTTACTTTTGCAGCTTTCCAAATTTATGTAATCTCTTGAAGCATAGCTGAAACAAGCCATTGTATGAAACTCTTCTCTTATTACAGAAAAGATTAAGGTGAAAGCATATTCAACAGGCCTGGCCATAAGACTTTTAACAGGGGAGCAGTAAACAGCTCTCCTAGTAGTATTCAGGTGAGCTATAAGAAAAGAAACAAAGGAAAAACTGTTTTCAAGGAGAGCAAGTTTGCTTTATAGAACAATTTAGGAGAGCAATCTGTAGCTCCCCTCTAGCGTTTGAGGAGAGCCTGGACGGGAGCAAGAGCTATGGCTCTCCTCAAATGGCCAGGCCTGTATTCAATGAAGATTTGAAATACAAATTGATGTAATAGCACCCCATTGTTAAGAGGTACAAGGAGCATTGCCACCAATTCATCAACAGGAAAAATATATAAGATTTAAGGTTATCCTCACCTTTATAGTATTATCTCGAAGCCCACTAACAATCTTTTGTTCATCATATTGCAAACAATAAACACCTTTTATATTTTCACTTCTGCAAACTATTTTTTGTAGACTGTGCTTTCCACTTCTCCAATTCAATTCTAGGGACTAAAAATGGTACAAAGATTAAAACAGTTGCAAATGATGTTCTGGTTACCCATCATACTAGCTCTTACAATAATGATATCAGTCATATCAGGGGATCTAACAAAAATGTAGATAAAAACTCGCTACAAAAGATGTCTTTCATTTTGTACACAAGTGGGGGCCAGGCTAAAACCCCAGAAAAGCTAAAACTGTCATTAACTTTTAGACAGTTCATAGTTATAATTAATTTGAATATAAATGAGGAGAGATAAGAGATGTTTATAGTTTTTCTTATTTGTAGCCATTACAAAATGAGGTTGTTTCCATAAAATAGATATCCTAGCATACCTTCTCATAAAATACAGAAGTATTTGCCTAGCATAAATTAACTATCACATTTGTACCTGTATCAGAAACAACATCCTTAAATAAATTTTATATCACACACACACACATATATATATACATAAAACATAACACATTTATGTAAACATGTTTTTACTTTTATCATTGAATTTCAAATAGCTGAGGTCAGGAGCACTCTCTGCAACACAACAAAAGGACATATACTCTTGCATTTGTCACTTAGAAACACACATGAATAGCAACAAAATTGTATGGTAGACAAAAAATCAAGTGCATTTCTACCTCAATATCTTTTATAATACTTGGGTAAAGTCTTCTATAATGTGTATGGTCATAGCCAGGGATACTTCTCCAAAGTGAGTGACTCCTGCAAAGAAAAGAAAGCATTAAGTTTGCAAAAACGCTTTTCTCATCAAGCAAAGAACATGATTTCACAAAAGCCTCCTCTAAAGGAAAAACATTTGTTTACTTTATCAAAATTATCATTTAACAGGTTACCTGTTTATATTCCACTCCAGCCTAAACAATAAAAAATTCATGAAAAAATACCTTTCAATTTCCTCCTCTTGAGACCTCTTTTGACAAATGACCTCATAAAATTATTTTATCTTTTAGATGTTTCCAAAATCATTCAAATTTATGAAAAATGCTTCTGAACACCTCGTGCAATCCACAGTGAAGCTTTATTTGCTAAAACGGTGGATAACACAAGGCATTGGCATCAAAGCATAGCTTAATAACAAGACCTTTCAAACCAATAAATCTGTACATCTGAAAGGCACCAAGTTTAAATCCGCTAGAATTTCAGTTAAATTTTTTCATAACATCCTTGTTATGTAGGGTGTACAAGAATATGTTGCCAAAGGGAAATCTATTGAGCAAATAGGATTATACCAAAGAAGACAGATAATAAAATGGCAAGAACCTGACATAAGAAAATAACTCAGACTCTTTCTACTCCTAAAAAAATAGTGACACAAATTTGTGGAAATATCTCGGAACCAGCACTCAATAAGATGTCACTGAAATTATGAAAAGCATGTTAAACTATTTAAAATTCTTACCATCCTCTTCTTTCTGAAAGTCCTTGCCATAATGGATCAGTTTTCACCTTTCTTTGTATGAGTTTTTTCCACAGCATTCCTTCTGATATTACCCTATACCATTCTTTACACACAAGCTCTGCATTTCGTAGAGATACAGCATCAAGGTATGATAAAACTTTTTCAGCAACCTGGTCTAAGCCACGTTCTGAAACAATAAGAAAATTACAGGTCAATTTGTAGATCCTTGAAATCTAAAATCAACAAGGTACTTTATGCCATATTTAACAAGGATGAGGAAATGATGAATTCATACGATTAACAAAGCATCAAAAATAGTTATCTGACCAACATTTCTAATTCCATGATACTACTGGACTTTTCAAAATATATTTGTTCCTTTAAGTAGCCAGCCATTCTACATGATATTCATTCAACTTACTGTCAGCATATAAAATTAAAAGAGATTTATACAGAAAATTTCTTTTAAATTGATAGTTAATCTAACAACATATGTGCATTTTTGTTCTAAAAATGAATAATATGATTTAAAACTGCCTCCTGAAATATGTATACAAATATCTAAAGCAGAACATTCGCATTCCAAACTCGCTAAGTCTGAGAAAGTAAGACTTTCATTGAACGAAAAGACAATCAGTGAATCAGACTCGTACAAATACCTAGGTGTTACCATGGACAAAAATTTGATAATGAAAACGCATCTTGAAAAGACCTACAAGAAAGTCTTGTCAAGAACAAAACTGCTCGCCCTTCTACGACATAATATCAGCCCATGGGTAGCAGAAACGATATACAGAGTAATGATTTTGCCACAGATGTTATACTGCAGCAATAGCATGCTCGGTATGTCAAATACACATAAATCACAGTTTGAAAGAACGCATAATCAAGTCCTAGACATCATCAATGGAAAGAGCCAAGGAGTGCACCTCAACTGTTCAAAGATTATTTCAAGAAAATTTTACATCAGAAGGAAAACCATGGGAATAACATCAATCTCTTGCTCCCAAAAGTTTGCACAGAAGCTGGTCGAAAGACATTCCTGTTTCAGGGATCAAAATTACATAACAAACTACCTGATGTGTTGAAACAAGAACAGTCTATAATGAATTTCAAGAGATAATACAATCAACTTGACAGTGAATTTTAACTTTTAAATATGTAGTTTTTAGATATTTTCAAATTTGATATTGAAATTTGACATCTTCTAACCTTCTTTTTAACTTTAATTTTAACAGGACCTTGACTGATAGCAGCTTCTGCGCAAACTGACCAAGTTTATTATCCTGTATAACTGTCAATTATCATTATTATTATTATTATTTATGACTGCTTTCTTTAATGATGTATTTTTTCAGCATAAATTTAAACCTTAACACCTATTTCCTTAGAGCGATCCAACAATAGTCGAAAAGCTGTGTTCTTTTCAACACTTCCCTATCTAAGAAAGTCAATATCTTAAAATTAAACTTAGTCAAACTGAAAGTAATAATGGCAAACATTTAGTCATAAAATCAACTATTTAAGAATCTGTTAATAGCAAACTCAAACCACAAAGGAATCATTTTTCACCTCGAAAAGATCAAAATGCAAGTGGAAATCCAAAATAATTTGGGTTGGGTAACATATGGATACCACATTAATAGGAATCAACAATTTTGAGACAGTTTGGACAAAACTTAAAAAGTGGATTAACTCTTAATGAACATCATGTTGCATCATTATATGTATATTTAGTTTTCGATTAGAATATATCATGACTATAAAATTAGTCAGTCACACATGCAAATTTCTTAATTCTTTCAAAAGCAGTAAATTGCTCCATAAACTGTCTTGGTAATCAAATGTAGTCCTTGATTTGAATTTTCTGAAGAGCATTTAGAAAAACCTAAACTCACAAGTCTATGACAATAAATTATCATCATACGCTTCAAGCATTATATTTATTTGCTTTAGGGGCTTTGGAAAGGCAGGGGCCTTTCGATCTAACAACCACCAAAATTTCCACTTCAGAAATCATCAAAAATGTTTTTATATATAAATATATATACTATTTACCCCATATTTGCTGCATCTAAGTGCCTGTCGCAGTTGTTGTTCCATACAACTGATCTAGACTAAGACCACTGCCTACTTTGTCTGCTTACAGTCATTCAGCATAAACATAGGTATACTTCACTTGTATATTTTAACTATTTAGTATCATGAACTTTATTAAAAAATAGGCCACTAACCAAATATGTGTGTAAGACTTATGTTAGAGGTTTTTCAAACTATTATTATTGATAGAAATTCCATTATTAAAATACATTGCACTTCATCGTTCACAAAATTCTTCATCGTTTAGTTACAGAAATTTTGGCAGCTAAATAAATATTTTCTTCCAGTTACTAAAGTTTTAACATATTATTAAATTGCTTATGTGTATCTTGTGTTGCTATGATGCTCCCAAGCTTCGTGAGAATTCTCCAATAAAATTATTCATTAAAAATTGTATCTTCGTAATTGCACCCCTTTTTTAAATCACACATATTACTTCAAATGTATTTCTAAAAATTGCGGTCCAAACTTGGGTTAGTTTGTAAATCAAAGGACTTTCTTGATAATGAGACAAAATAACAACAAACAATAAAACTTCATGTCGCCAGGCCTAAGCTCAACACACTCTAAAAGAGTTTTATTCTCGATTTTGCTACAAAAAGCAATCACTCGGACGATATTTCTTTCACCCTCAGAAATATCTTCGGCAGAATAAACTGTCTGGTTATATTGTCCGCTTTACGCTCTACGTGGAATATGAGACGTTGCGTTATTGCAGAAACTTAGGCCAGTTCTGTGATCTAACACGCCAATGATAGCAGATGCTTGTAAAAATTACACTTCTCCTGATCGATTTGAAACAAGATTAACGTATTAAATTTGATCTTGAAATTCAAATAAACTAATTCAGAACTGACTTCTACCATTTCAATTGACATTACTCTACCTGGAAGTGCCGAAATAAAGTCTCTCTGTAGCATTGGTTTCAAAAAGGCGTTTATCTGTCCGTGTTGATAGTGGGTCATTCGTCCTAACATTTGTTCTGCAAACTCAACTTGTTCTTCTTGTGACCACCCATTGAAATAAGTGAAGCATAAGTCTTTTTCTTGCTCATAGTTTGAGGTAGAAGATGAGCGTGATAGACTTTCATTCTTCTTTTTCGATTCAGATCCTATGATTGAAGGCGTCATGTCCACATCCATGCTACGGTCCTTCACCATTTGTTAAGAGTTCGCATTCAATAACTCGGCGAGTCGGTACTAAAAGTCTATCTCCCGTTATTATTAATGCAGTTGCATCTGTAATGATGAAAAAAATCGAAGTCGCTGCACTTTCGAGCGACAATACTTAACGAAAGCCTAGCCACATCCGTTTTCGCATAACACCTTCGGCCATTCCCCGTTCACTCTTGAAGCCAAACATTGTGTCTCACAGAAATCTGATCTGACGTCACAAAGTGAAGCAGGGGGTAAGATGGGTCGTTATTAACAACATCAAACACACAGATTTGACAGCTATAGGAAATAGATGAAAAAAACAAGGTTCTATTCATAGCAATAAAATGTTAACTTTGGACTGGTGAATATGATTTAAACAAATACTCTCTAATCAGTCATTATTTACTCTTCAGTATTTGGCAATTACCCCGTTTTCCCGAAGAAGAGAGAAATGATGTCACAGCCTCACTTTCAGCTTCAATTTCGAAAAAGAGAGGCCAGTTTCACAAATAGGTATCAAGTCTTGAAATACAGCAAACCCTGCCAAAAAGAACCTAACAATTTAAAAACCCACAGACTGCCTTGTTTATCCACGATATTGAACATAAGCATTAACATATTACATGTTAATTTGGATGCCCCCCAAAAGCAAAAAATATACACTGACACTGCTATAAAAAGCAAGAAATATATAGAATAAGAGCCTTTGACCATATACACATTTGATTAAAAATCAAGAAGAAAAGTGTGCTCTTGTTGGCTGGGGTTTACCGTGTTCTTGTGCTGAAATTAAGATCAGGCACTCTATACAAGAAACCTAGCTTTTAACAATGAATTTTTTGGATCCCATAAACGTTGGCAAAAATTATACAGCTTGCAAATTCAGCTAATAGCTTTGTATTATTTCAAGAGGCTGGCTAGTTCATTGTTCCATTAGAGAAAATCCTACATGCTATCAATAAACTTAACGATTCAGTATTGACACACTTTGTATTTTCAGACCTACCCTATGGGCAGGCTGAGATTGAAAATGTAGCCTGTCATTGGAACGAATAGGGAACACCCGAAAAGACAGTAGAATGGGAAGGAGAGGTGCAGTGCCCCCTCTTTTAGCCACGTTAGAATATGAAAACATTAAAACTCGATAGGCCTGAGACAGGGCTTGAGTTCTTTGGTCTAAACATTTTTATTCCCGGACCTTTGGCCGAAATCAAAATCACACATTTGTGCATTTAGATCCCTCTTTCCTTGAAAAACAGTTGCGTTTTTATGAGTTAGATTGAATGTAAGAAGATACAGATTCAAACAGGCACAAAAATATAAATACCAGCTATTTTAGTGGTGTGCAAAGGCCACCCCAGCCTTCCCGGTGGCGTGGGCTTTGATTTTTTTGAACGTTGTCATTAAAAACCCACCATCTCATCAGCTGGTCACAACTGCACACGGTAATCAATGGTACTTATAATAGGGCGAAGGAGCTAAAAGTATGCTTACCGCTTCACTAGAAAATGGCTTTAAAATCTGCATAGGAAAAACAGGGAAGACAAAAAGATGATAAGACCATGCCTGTCAAACACTTGCCCCTGGAAAATTAACAGAAAACCTGGTCTTTTGGTAACGGACTTTTCGTTATAGTAAGCAACCGATGTCTTATTGTTTTATTTTTATCATTCTTTCTCATTTTTTCATCATCTCTCTCTATTTAAGCAAAGTTATTACTATCTAAAAACTTCAATCCCTTTAATTATTTTTACATGAGGTTTCAAAAGTTTCAAGAAAGTTTAACAAACGAAATTTCAAAGAAAACGAGTTCTTAGCCATAGCTAAATAACATGTAAGTGTATAATGGTCAACACATATATGCATGCATAATTTTGACAAAACTATTCAGGCCAATTGACGCCCAATCAAACCATTTAGGCATGTATGGCTCCTACATGCAAATCAAGAAGTCCTGTTCCTCATTTATTCTTCTTAACCTAGCTAATGACTAATTAGCCGTAAACCCCGAACAAATCTGTCACCGGATAATTCAATAAGATGGAAAGTTTTTTGCGGGTAGTCCCAGAAAAGTATAGCAAAAATACACAGTGGTTGTACGAAAGAATATCACCAGTCAGATTTTATTGTAATGTGTCCAGCAAAAGCTTATAATTTGGATACAAATGGTCTAACAGTTATCAGCAGCTGTTTTGTGAGCGATAAAGCGTTATTTCCAGATGCTAACAATGGAATGAAAATTGGGCCTAATTTAACAGGCTAGAAGGTCAGCAGATTGAGGTGCAATGAAACGATTGGATTGTTAACAAACCCCAATATTCATGGATGCTATCTGATGAAATCATAGACAAAAAATCATATGTGATATACAAAATAGGAAAATTGCATGTAAATTCTATCATTAAGGCATAACGATTGCAACGCATCTACTTAAATTTCATAAATACAATATCATTGAAGATCCCTACGGCATATTTATTCGTCTATAGACATTTTAATCTAATATCGAGACAGCGAGTCCTATAAGGGCTGAAAAAATCTAAGTAATTGTGACAGAGGAGCATTGCACTTGTCGGTAGCAGATTAAACAGCCACTGAATTTCTAGTATGCAGAAAAACGGACTGAAATTGATAAATTTATAACAAACTACATACAAGGATTGTCCCCCTTCCCTTCTGGGCAGGATCGACGTTGCTTTTCATCTAAATTCGACGAGGAAATGTTCGGGTAGGGGCAATATTTTGGCAACAAATTAATCGTGATGTAAAAACACAGTCATGGACGTTTTCTATGAGTAAAAATTTGGTAAAAGGGCGTTTCCTGGCAGTAAAATGACGTGGCCTAAAATTTATTGTTTTGTTTCCACTACAATAGCCCAATGGCCGATGCCACAAGACTGCGAACTGGTATCCTAATAACAAACGAATAAACTTGCAAAACCAAACGAGCATTTGCGGGCAACTGTCTGTATACAAGGGATGTTGCCTATAGAAACCTGTTCCCAGAACAACGTGACGTAACAAGAGTAAGTGAAAATGTTAGAAGCACTCGATGTTGTGTTTAACAACAATTATTATCCTTAGCTTAGCCGTAAGCCATAATGGAATATTACGTAACAGAGTAAACTGTAACTTTAAACTATAAAAGCTACTACAGAAATGGCCAAACACGACATTCCAAAAGAAATAAAATACTTTCAAATTCAGCCGACCGTAAATATATCACTTCGCAGCAGTTATCTTCTTACTTCAATCTTGAAAGAGGGTCCTGAAGGGTAAACTTGGAAATGGGGTCCGCTTGTTTCGGCATTGGACACTTGGATGAAGGCAGCTGAGATTAGGAGATCATCCTTAAGCTTGGAAATGGTTCTGGGATTTGGGATGAACAACGCATTGAATGTTTGAACTTTTGCGACCAAACTGCGAAGGAGCACTTAACAACGAATGGCATGGGATTTTGCCTACAAAACGCCTGAGAACTGGGATCATGATCCCCCTTCATGATCCTCTTAAAACTTCTAACAAATATTAAACATGATCTAGTCAGCCCCTAAGTCCCAACAAAATGGCTTTTTACTAGAAAGTATTACGAGAACGAGCTTTTACATATAATAAATAGATTGATACAAATAACGGAGTTGGAATACTTCCAATTAAAATTAGGGTCCTTCAAGGGAAGAATCTTGCCCTTAAAATCTCTCCCATTACACGTTGTACGCCAGTTTCCTGGCAGTTGTCAATCAACAGTTTTGGATTACCCATTATGCAATACACATTCTTCGCAGAATAGACTTCGATATATAACTTTAAATTAACGTGGCAACCCTCCTTCTTGTAGACAAATAGAATGCGTAATAACGACTTCGTTCCTTGAAAATGCTCTTGAACTAAAGGACGGTGGGCTACCTTACTCATTAGAGGCATTTTTCTTGCTGGCCTCCCCAACAAATGGGGATTTTCTTATTGCTGAGCTCCAGTTCATTTAAATACAGAATACTGCTGATTGCGAATCGAGAAGTGCTAAGGAGAATTTTTTGATTAAATAACCGTGATTATCAATCCACTTCAATTTGATTATTCTACTTAAATTTGATACCGGTCTCTACTTTCTGTTTTTCTTGAGATCGTCTTGGAGCCTAGCAATTTCTGTGCCAAGGGTATTGATGCTTTCCTGCAAGAAAACAAGACACAGCAACATCAAAGGCTAGGAACCTTTGTAGTGACTCTACTTAGGCCATTTTACAAGCACTTCCTACTCCTTCATCGATCATGCCATTGTCATGACATCAACTTACGTCATTCACGGCATCACCTACCACAGGACATTCCCTTCACCATTGTTTACACATTCACACATCTATGTCATGCTGATTTCTTCCCAAGTCTAGATCTTTCCTTTTTCATTACATCATTATTACATCATCCTAACTCATCATTACTCAGCACATCTATTTTGTATATAAGTATGTTAATTTATATGTTAGTCAGTTCAGTTCAGTCCACATCAGAGTTACACAGGCAACACATCAGAGTCTCTCTCACTGGCTCCGTGTTCTCTGCACGTTAAATAAGAGTCGAAGCAAACATCAACGATGAAAAGTCACAGGATAAGATAGGAACCATTGAAATTCATGCTGCACTAGTATAGTTCCTATACCTTGTTTGACATCACTTTTACGCAGTTTTAAGTCTCGATCGAGATATGTCCTATTCTTCAGTGAGTGGGTCGTAAATACATCAAAGTAGGAGGAGTTGTGACATTACCTTACCCTAAAGACAATAACATAGGGGTGAATAGTGTCTACTACCACCAGTATGTGATTCCCTGAAATCTTATGTTCACTTCCTTGTCCTCTAAATAATCACTTTGTTTAATCATCAACCCTGGTGCTTCATCACGTCCCGTCTCCACAAGCGACACATCTGAGCATCTATTCCCGCCTTAGTCAAACTAATTGCCACAACCCTCCATTGATATAAAACTGATAAGCTTTGCCCCCCTCACCCCTTGCCCCCAATTAGCAGTGCCATCCTTGCTGCGATATTAGTAAAAAAAGAACACGAAAATTGATATGTGTGCAAACGATATTATTTCGATATCGTGGGCAAAATCCGATTTGACGAGGGTTTAAAATATTGTCAAGCAAGGTTTGAAAATGGATAGGGATTAGCGGTGCTTACATTTCTGGTCAATATTTAGAATAACTGTGGAAATATCTATGCCGGTCGATGAAAATAGCCTATAGATGTCAAAGGATATGTATCATGGTAACGTTCAAAATAGCCTTCATATTTGTAAACCAAGTAACGTTTAACTCCAAACATTTGAAAATATTTTGTTGCATAAAGTATACAGCGTTCGTAACGAATTGGAAACGTAAAATGTTGAACTGAAATGCGAAATTCTCAATTATAGCTGCAAAGTGAAAATTAAAATAAATTCGATAACCGATTTTTTTGATAATTTAAACATGCTACAGGGTACAAAGAATTTGGGATTACCATACTCCCTACACATATGGGATTTAAAGAAAAAGACAACTCCAGCTAAAAAGGACAGGAAAACTTCTCTGTTTTGTACAAAAACTATGAAAATCTTTCTCTTGAAACGCCAAGATAATTCAGGGACTATTATTGAAGAAAGAAATATTTCTTAGTTGATAAATTTGATGATATTGTATGAGTTCATATTTGATGGTTGTTTATCGTGCATTTTGGAACATTGCCGCACTACCTTGCTTCAAACTTCTGCCGTTCACTAGGGATTCTAGAAAATGAAGGGAAACAAGCCCGAGAGACAGCAAAACCTTGTTTACAAAACAATATCAGGAACGCCAAGGGACATCACACAGAAAGCCGAACTACACGACATAACATACCAACAAATGCACCGACTGTGGTTCATAAGGAAACAAGGCCTTCTCTTGGGTGTGATATTTACCATCCAAAGATCCTCCTCGGTACAAACTTCAAAACCATACATTTTTGTAAATAGTTATGCCTTCTTAGGATCGAGGTACACGAAACCCCGTTCATCTCAGACAGGGAGTTGCAGGTACTCGATACAAAAACAGTCCGGTATCGCAGTACGAATCCGTTTCATGGAGAGAAGTAGCTCCGCTCAAACATAAGATGGAGTCACTCTTCCATCTCGATATTTGTAAACCAAGTTTTATTTTCTATCTCGATTAAAAGCGTTAAGCTGATATTAGTGTTGATCCAAATGGAAACAAGCTGATCCCAGAATAGAAGCAGATGATTTCTAAGGCAAAGCAATTAAGAAATTTTAAAGTATTTAGATTTGACAGACATCAATCCGGTAGATTGAATAGGGTTTGGAGTCGAAGTCAATATCAAAACAATTCGAAACAATGTCATTGAGATGGCATGAAGCGAAAAAATCCAATTCGTTACCTCGTATAATTTTGGCACTCAGTTGGACTCTGAGAAAAGTTTGGGTAATGCATTTTCGATGAAAAATGAAATGCAGGGGCGGCTGGGAGCGGTATTAGCGTATATTATTCTAATAGCAAATTTTTTCAGCAAAAGCTCTCATAACGATAAAATGCATTGGAAAACTTAGGACAAAGGGCATAAAACACTGTGTATCATTAAGAAACCGTATACAATGTATCGGGCTGGCTCTTCACTTTCAAAAACAGAATATACTAACCTTAAGTGTGATATTTTTTAGAAGTGTGTCCTCAAGAACTGATTGGAATTTTCTGTTTATTTCAAGTGACAAATCAAGTGTCATGTCTTTGTCTGAGACCCGTGATGAATATACAGAAGCCATAATGCCTCCTTTTCTGGTCATTTCAACCTAAGAGCAAAAAAATGTTCCAGTCAGAAAAACCATTGACGATTAGTTGTCGATTTAAATACACAAAGAGGCACAAAAAACTGGAACAAATACAATCCTAGAATGATCCAAATCTAACCTGGAATGGTTCTAATGACCTAAATTGGTAGTTGCTAATTTAATTTGATAGTTATTATCATGCAAACCCGGGTAAGCCAGTTTTCAGCTTCTTTTCAAATGGGAGGATTGAAATCATAGTTCAATTGACAATGAAATATTTCAAATGTGTCAGTTTATCTTCCAATATCCTATACTATATATTTCACACATTTGATTTACAGGAGTTCTAGTGTTTGCAGTGTTTACAGGGTTCTATCATTTGTATAAAGCTGTGTTTACATTAAAAAAAGTACGGCCTCAGTAATTTTCCAAAGTGCAAATAATGCACGCCTTTATTTTCCTCATTCCACAATGCCTGGCACCGCCACTGTCTAAGAGTGCAGAACAAACTGTTTTGACTGTTTCCTAATTCTTGAGTTTTGTACTTAATCCGTATTGTCATCACTGGCTTCTGTATGAGCTATTCAGAGATAAAAAGAAGCTCAAGACTCACTTTGTTTTTATCGAACCTGCTCGGAACCAGCGTGCCAGACTCTTCCCTTGTTACATAAAACTGTACAATTCTAGAAGAACATGAAGCACATCAAAATCAAATAGTCAATATAACAGGACATCCTTTAACTGCATTATAGTGCGTAAAATGCTGGTGAAAATACGACAAGTGGCGGAAACTAAACTCCTAACGCAGAGAGGGTAGCAAGAGCAGGCAGTGAAAGCCTCCATTGGCCCTCGCTCGATCCACGAAACGTCGATTATTGCCTCCTGAAAACATTGAACTTACAAGCTTATTTTCCTTTATAAAGTGGGTCTTTTAGAGATGCTATAGCATAGCATGGTTAGTTAAGCATGTCGCTACAAAATAACCTATGTATGGTGAAACAGGGCCTTATGAAGTTTCTCAACTAATTTTTTGATGATTCAGGACGTTTTTTGAGAGAAATCGTACGATAAAGATAAAGAATTATACACAGCTTTGACAGTACCAAGTGAATATATAATGGCAGCGATGAAAGTAAAAATTTTACCTATTTTTCTTTTTGATGTCCTCGACCAAAGATTTGTTGTGTTCTTCGAGAAACTCAATTCTTTCGTTCTTTTTCGCGTGTGCTTTTTGCAGTCGACATATTCGATCAACGAGAACAGCCTTGTCAACTTCAATTTCACCTGACTGTACACGATTATGGCGCGGCTGTACGATGCTGTACTCCCCATTGTAAGTATTGAAACCCTGAAGACGATGGCAGAAAATCAGAAAATGTAAACCAGTCAACTTCTGATTAAATCGAACTTATATAATACTCACATTGAGACTAATCTCAGCATTAACAAATATAGTTGTCTATGGAACTACAATAAAAAAATTAATTCCTTTTATACGATGTTATTTTAAGTACAGACTTAAGTACAATCTCTGCTGTTGACAAAAATCGTAGGATATTCAAGAACTTTCACAAGATAGCAAACTTTGATGGAACTATTAAATATAAACAGTTTATCTTAAAAGAGGCAACTATTAGCGAAAAACTTCGAAACATTTTTATAAGGCAATTCAGTAGGTCGAATAAGAATAATTGGAGTAATAGTACTGTCGAGTTATGGGACTTACATTGCACATTACAGTAACAATATTCCCCAAAATTGGCTACCTTTATTCAACTAACTTTATCAGAGAGAACACACGCGGTACGGTGATAAGGAACTCTGGTGATTGCCCTTCTGTAGGCATTGACGTTCTTCCAGCTTTATTTGAATGCCTCATAGGACAAAATTTGAATTACACTTTCTCTGATAATATTTCGAGACAAAAACCAAAGTGCCCTCTTAAATAAAACAACATAGAATTATCAGAAATATGGCTGAAACTGAATCAATTCACAAACATGCAAATTTTAACAACAATGTCAACATAGAAAAAGTTATTTGGGACTCCCGCTCAAGAAGTATTTGTATTATAAGCAGGTGAGACCGTTTTGTGTTTACCTGAAATGCTGGATTGGAAACTGTGCTAGTATTACCACCATTTGTTTGAACACTTGCTGGTGGCTGGTTGCCAGAATCATTCGACAACCGATCCAAAGAACTGTTTGAGGAAGCTCTCGATTTTAAGGGAAGGCCATCTTGAGAATTCGATAGACATTCTTCTAGTTGCTCGATACGTCTAGAAAAAGAAAAAAACATAATTGTTTTTCGGCATCAACAAATCTTGTTAAAATCAAATATAATAAATTGTGCTACCTTGAAAAAGACAGCAAATTGTGTTGAAACTTATAAAGCAGCAAACATCCATCTTGAAGAAACTGTATATTTGGGCTTTTTTGTTCTCATCAGTCTGATATTTCAAAGATTTCAGGCGTCCGAGTATTTTATCTAAGGATATCTTAAACCGTTTCTGTATAGTAACAGCCATTATATCTTATCCACCACCGTTATTACAATAAAAAACTATTACAGAATATTATATCGTTATTATACACAAAGCCATAAACGAATCGTTAAATCATACTGGTCCAGAGAATCCAAAAAATAACAAGTAACAATGAAACCTAGCAATTTCCTTCAAATTGTCATCAGACCTTAATATTCTGTAACGCTGATTCATTGTAAAAAATTTCTTTCTTTGTCGTCCTTTGAAATTTTCTTTGTTTTGCTCATGAACTCTATTTCGAAAACTATGGGCATACATTATCAAATTCAATCTGATCTATCAAACGCCCCCTCTCTCATAAACGCATCTCTCATAAACGCCCGCTCTTATAAACGCCTCTCCCATAAACGCGCTTCTTTAATAGACCCTCCCAAAAGCCAAAAATTTTTTAATAAACGCTGAAGCGTTTAATAGATCAAATATGGTAGCTTGAAGGAAAAATAGAAATAATAAGCTGAAAGATGATTTTTGAATATAAACATACTTTTTCGATTGCTGAAGCTGCCTTTGCAAATCCTAAAATCCAAAGAAAACAGACACTAAACTAAAACGTACCATTTTTAAATATCTATTTCCCTTCAATTTTAATTATTCATACTTTAGTCTTTGCTGTTAAGCTGCAACAGAACAGTTGGATCTAATAGGTCCTTTTGTTGTTATCGATTACGAAATTAGAAATAGAGCTAAGGATGTCAAGTTTTGTATATATTTACATAAAATTGATTGACTCGATAATATTTGTCAGCTAGATGCTATTATCGACATAACTTGATAAGTGTAACTTAAAATCTTAATCATGGCTACAGCGTTCAGGAAAGTGTTCATCTTCCATCTGGAAAAGACCGCCAGTTTTGAGAACCTTCTCCAGAAAAAATGAAAACAAAGCAGGGCTTGGGCGTGACAATTAGGTTTCCGTTGCAAAAACTGGCCTTCCCTCGTGGTTCGCCATGTTTATTGGCCACTGCATTGTCCCTAGAAAACTTAGGCCATCTCATGGTTCTCTATTTAAGGATTTTTGAGCTATATCTTACGTGTACTTAACACTTCTAATAGCACTCATTGGATATGAGTAAAGAATAAAGACAAAAGAATGAATAAAGGCCTTTGGAAGCAAGTAAAAATATATGTACAAATCAATGCAATACTTGAATCCTTTGAGGTTTAAAATCAATATCTAATGAATACATAATGGTTTTCTCTTTACAGTTTTATCAAACTTAATTTACCCCACATTTATTTTATGCAAAAATTTTCGAAAATTTTGATTCCGGATTCGTTAGCATTTCTAATAGCATAACGCGCACAAACGCTTATTGCAGCCTCTTACCTTAATTGTTGACGTATTTTTCCTCTTCTGAACTTTCACTTCGTCTTGAGCTTCTTCTAATCCCAACGTCAATTCTTCCACTGTAAACAAGAGTTACTAAACTTACATTTTTACGCACAAATATCATTTCAAATGTAGCTTAAAAATCTTTGTAACATCTTCCAGTATTGAATATTCGTAATAAGCCAAAATATGCATTCCTTTGAAATTTTCACTGGACAATAATAGCAATGATATGATACTAAGGATTGTTTATAGAGGATAAAAAATTCAAAACATGCTATATACAGAGACAAATACACGTATATACATTTTTTTCTGTAATCGAAAAACTCCTTTTGCATGATTCGAGCTTAATTTTTGGCAGACAGTGCCAAATACTGACATCAATAGACTGGCAGTTATCGTGTAGCAAAATGAGCAGTTTAATGGTCTGTCTGCAACTTTTCACTCGATGTTCAGCCAATAGACTTAGACAGATAATCTTACACAGACAAACTCAGACAAGCCTATGAATACTCTTTTAAGTTATAATTTCTGCAGATAAATCACAGATTATATAAAAGTCTCGGTGGAAAACCCTAGTTTGTACAGAAAATTATACAACCCAGATATATTCAAGAGCTGAAGCATGTTTCCGGAGTTATAAATGCGATCAAACGAACATGTTTGCTGTTTCATGCTGTGGCGCAACGAACCAAAGTTACATTTAGTTCAGAGCTCCCAGACACCAAGGATTTCTAGGGGCCTCACATAAATGTCTGACTCCACTGAAGACACTAGAAAGTAGCTTTAACAACTGAAACTTGAAAAAGGGAATTTTAACATTTTGATGGCAAGTTTACAATAGGCTCAACTTTTAAAAGTTCTCTTGCGCCCTTAGCTACCGTTACGTCACCAGGTCCACGTCATCTTAAAGTTTGCGATTGTAGTTTCAAGCAGAAACATACCAAGCTTGCGTTTTTGCTCAACTTGCATTACCAACTCTTCTAAGGCATTCTCAAACTCTTCCCTTTGTTTTCGTAATGCTGTATTCTAGTAGAAACACAACTCATCACAGTGAAAAAGAATATTCAATTACATTAAAGGACAGTCTTCGCATAAGAAATAGGTTATTGGATAAGTTAAAATAAAACGTGGAAATGATCCATCCATTGGCGGTAGATTTGACCGTAAAGGTTTTTAAATGGTGATTTTGAATGTCTTTGACTATTACTAAAATGGTATTATGAGATATTGCCAAAACATGTATATCTGGTTAATAGGATGACAAGTTTGTGAATAGGCCTCTCGACGTCTTAAAATCAGGGGTTGCCTTATTGAAAGCTATTTAAAACAGACCGTTTCGAATCATTTCGTAAGTTCCATGAAATACTTGATGTAAAATCCAAAAAATTATACGCTAAAAGACCTTATTAGAGGTCATTTAATAACATACTTGTTCATTACCAAAAAACGTATCCATCTGTAGGTAAAGAAACTGTTACGTGTTCTTAGCAGAGCTAAAAAAAATTAGCTGTCCTCTTTAAGGCGTTGAAATTTTTTTTACAAAAACATCAATCCAATTACGAATGATGTGAACAGAACATGATCTTACATGATCCTTTTGATTTGAGTGGGAATCCTTCAGAGAACCTTGCAGCTCTGCCATTTCAATTTCCATTGTTTCAATCTACAAAAGAGGAAAAGTTTTAAACATTTTCATCAATTCTATTTAATTGGAAACTACCTTTCCAAGTTTAAGTACGACGATGGAATAATCAAGACAAAGATAAAACGCGAATTCGGGACGCCATTGCAAGGGAACTTAATAAAGCCAAAAGAATACAACCTGTCGAAGAAGTATCGTCTGAGATAAAAATTCCAAAGAAAAATTTGGAAAGTTTATCAAATACATTCTATAGCTTGCATCAAGTTCGAGAAAAATTATAAATGCCACAGTAAAAGAGACATTGAAAAGAATCGTACAGGGAATTGGAAAAAAATAAAAACTATAACAAGGTACAGGCAAAAAATAAATAAACTAATATGGATAAGTAGAAACAAGTGCAAGATAGACAGTCACAGTAAAATAGAGAACAAAAGCAAATGGCAGAGCCAAGGACAAAAAAAACTTCTGGAAGACAAACCAATCAAAGAAAATACGATGAATTAGTGTTTAAAATAGGAAATGGAAAAAAACAAAACAAGATAAATACAGAACCACAATAAAATTCACACTCGTGACATTCTATGGTCATTATCAAACAAAATCAGGAATGCAGAAAAATGGGAAACGAAAACACGTAAAATCAGCAATGGACTAGAAAACAAAACATACCCTTGACTGGAAATCAAATGCTTTTGATTTCCAACTGGCGTTATTTTCTGTCAGTTTTTCAGTGAACGAGAGTAGCTCAGCCTCTCTCTGCTTGCAGTCTTTAACCTCGTTTTCAACATCCAGCAACTGTTTCCGGAGTCTTTCTTCCAACTCTACATAGTATGTAACTTGTTCTTTGTACCTGTGAGGCCAACAAGGATGACTATGACTAGCTTAGTGTATTGCTTAGTAATAGATTATATGACATTTGTTAACTGAAGAATTGTTATCAAAATATTTTGAAAAAAGAAACCCTAAATAAATATACGCCGACAGATGCTGATTGACATAAAATGCTTTATCGAGGATTGAGGAAGATTTAGAAAAGAACGTATATTCAAGTTGGTAAAAAAACAGAGAATGAATACAGAGAATAGATATCAACTACACATTTCGTTTTTCTGCAACTGTACACATTGTCTTCTGTAATCAATAGTTTTATCCTTCGATGTATATACTTTATATAACAAGATTCTGGTGAATTAGATCCTTCTTATCCTTGAACTTGTAGGATATCTCCTTCCATCCAGGATATATCCTTGAGCTGGTAGGATATTAAATCCTTCTTGAGCTGGTAGGATATCTTGTCAAAAAACACGATCAATCAAACAAGACAAGACGAAGCAACATTCTCTTTATAGTATGAATGCACTTAAAAAATGATATAGAAAATACTGATTGTTACCCTTTCAAGTCTTGGTTGGCATCATTAAGTAGTTTGTCAGTAAGAACCGATTCTTCTTCCTTTTTGCTTAAGAGTGTTATTCTTTTCTCCATTTCAGAATTCTTTATCGAGTAATTTGACAACTTTCCTTCCAACATTGACACCTTTAATACACAAGAATGCTAATAAACAATTGGAAAATTTACTTCGATTTCAGCTTGATGATTGCACGTATAATAAAGAATCACAGATGTGGCTAACCAGGCTACAATACCAGATGATAGTGTTTTCCTTAAGACAATAATCATGCGAGCAGAGCCTCAGTTCCGATTTAGTCTCGGTTTAGTCACTTATGTGCATCCGTTCTATCACATAGCATGGTCATTTTACCTACTCGTGCAAAGTCAAAATGGAAACGCTCTTAGAAAGAAATCAAAGTATGTAAAAAAAACTTAAAAATCCTTCATTATTTACTGGGAGGCTGCCGGCTGCATAATATATCCTAAGAATAAATTATGAACGTGCAAGTGTGTTTTTGACTATGGCTTTTAAACTCAGTAAATACCAAGTTATCTATACATTAACTTAAAGTATGATTATGATATGGTTCAAAAGTTTGGTGGAGACTCACAGTCGTTTTAAGCTGTGAAATTTCGCTTAGTGCTTTTCTATGCTCAGCTTTCAATGCCTCCATTTCTTGTGCCCGTTTTCGGTGGATCTAGAAGAAAGTGAATGTAAGGTTAACGATCAAGAAATCATAACAAAATTAACAATTTGAAAGCTGCGGAAAGAAAAGACCAAACACAGATGATTGCAATGCAAAAAGAATGAAAACAAAAACATCGTTTCGATTGAGCAAATGCGGGCTGTTAACTTGGACAATGTGGTTTTAATAGAGGCAGTGAATTTTAAACACCTACACAATAGCGTCCTCGAAGATATCGTACATTCTTAATCTGAACCAAAAAAACTTACAATGGTGACTTATGATGTAGGAAACTACAAACCATTGACTGAGTGAACAAAACACGATAAAATGTGAGTGTAGAAATGTAAGGTAAACGGGGGTAACCTTACCAAGAAAATGACTTTGCCGATTTTCAGTAGAGAAAAAAATGAGCTTGAGCCCTACAGTTCAATGCTAAAATGCTAAAATAAGCAGAAACTTGAGACGACAAGACAACTGTTTTTCTCAATGTTTTTTCGTTTATTTTCAAGCTTACTATTAATTCAAGTCACCTCCTGAAACAAGTGTTGATAGTGTAGGCAAACGTCATTACATGATTGGTTGTTATTCCAACACAAAACATTGATTGTAGCAACAAAACATTTGATGAAGGTAAGATGCTTGGATGTATAGAACAGAGTTGTTTTAAGTTGCCGCACTAACATTCAAGCTTACTGCAATCTTGCAAATGTGTACAACTTTGCCCATACGGTATCAAAAACTAACGTCAGATCGGTAAAACAGTAATTTTCATTAAAGAAAGAAAGATATAGTTGAATACGATATTAGTATTTCACGAAATAATGCCAACGGGTATAGTCACTCCATGGACATGTATTTCAGTTTGGTGGATTTTCTGTTGTTTTTATCTTAAGAATAGCTACAAATCCTTTTTTGGTGGAAATCTTGAACATTTTGCAAGAGTGAACTGCCCCGTCATATTTCGCAGTGATTTTAGATAAAAAAGTTATTTGAAGACAGAGTGCTTTGGGCAATTCAAGTCAATACATTCTGGTTACCTCATCTTGAACTGCAATTTCATGCTCATGCACTTTCAAAACATTGTCTTTTTCTTTTAGTTCTTTGTCAAGTCGAACTGATCGCATTTCTTCTGAATCCTGTAAATAAATTAGTCTACCTCAAACTGGATCCTTAACAAGTATTTAACTGCGAACAACTTTGAGAATCAAAAGCTTGTTTACATTTGTACTTGTAGTAGTACGAATAGCGAATCTGACGACAGAGACAACTGCTAAAACTCTTGCCAATGCCAGAGACACAGGCCTAATAAACGCATCTAATATGCTAACTACAAATCGGTCCCTCTTTAATCCTCTGCTTTAAACGAGTAGAAGGAGGGTACAACCTGAATTTGAAGCCCATTCATTCTTATTCAAATGGCTACATCTCTTACACGATCAATCGATATACATCGAGATATAGAGGTCATCGTTAAAGGGTGGCTCAAGATTTTAAATTCAAACTTGAATAAAAAAGGAGTTCAGATATCATTGGTAAGGTGTTCTTGATGCATTTTTATCTCAAAAGGTATTTTTTTTTCTATACGGACAATTAAACTCATCGATAAGGGATGTTTCTAGAGTATTTCGATATCCAAATCACCTTTTGGATATAACGTTTCTTAGTTCAACAAATTATGCTGTTCCCGAAAACCTATTTAGCATTAATAAGCTGCCAATAGTGGCTGCGCATCGTCTAAAAAATCCCCCCGGGGGGGGGGGCGTGGGCTTGGTTCGAGCTCCACATTGTAACAACGATTGTAGAATGATCCACGCACCTGGTATTTCTTTATCATTTCCTGACAAGCTGCTCTAATTTGCTCGCCTTCTTCTTTCATCTCCTCGATCTTTGCATTCGCCTGTCCAAGCTTTGTTTTTGTTTCCTGGAAATTTAAAAAATATGCTTTCTATGAGAATATGAAACATTATATTATGATAGAGAGCAAAGCATCAAGTGAACCCTCCCCAAATAAAAAACTTGTACTTTTTCTCTTTTATCATTTCTTTCTCTTCATTTTCTCCACCTTCTATTTATGTCGCATACGCTGATCTGGTGTTTACTCAATATACATCTAAATCTTGATATTTTACAATGCAGGAAAATTTCTTTGGTCAGACAAAAAACTCCCAGCATTCTGTTGCTTTTCTTAGGTTGAGGTCATTGCAAACTATTTGATATCTCTAGTCCAGTCAGCACCATCTCCGAATCACCGTCAACAGAGAGGGTTTCAATAGAACAAAGGGGGTGAAAATCTTTTAAAATTTTAAAAAAATTAAACAACAAGCCGTAAAAACCGTGTTACATGGTCACAAGTTCATTTGACAACGGCATTTAAAAGCATGAAAATTCGAAACTGATAACTTTTTTCCCAGTCTCTTTTATATGCCGCAGTTTATTGAAAAAAGACGTTTTTGTCAAAGAACACAGCTAAAGCTCATGAAAGGGAATGATTTGAATTTATTGAATGTTTCTGGCAAACAGAAAACATTCAATGAGAACTCAGAGGTCACAAATTGGCTAGAAATTATAAACAACTAGCTACCAATGTCTTTTGTGATGGTCAAGCTGCATGGTCGCAGACAATTTTGGCTACATGCACTCAAAATACTGCCCAGAATATGCGAAAATAAAAGCAGGATGGAATCCACACTCTTTGCCTAGGCCGTGATAGCAAGAGGATATTACAATACTTAGGTCATTCACAGTAGCTCGATTTCTCTATAGAATTAAATATTGTTATAACCTAAATGAATGATAGGTTGTTTGTGTTGTACAAAATTTAGGCTGCGGTTTGATAATATAAACATGTCATTTAACAGAAAATGCTACTCCAAACTCTAAGCAACCTTTCACTGATTGGGCGCAGTATGCAACAGCAAAAAAAATTCAACTTGAGGCAGACTTCAACAGTTAGAATTTTCAAATTTGTATGTACAACAAAAATTTAGCAGAAAAATTCCAGATAGAAATAGATAAACTGAAAGATATTGGACAGTTTAAAGTAGGGGATGTTTTCTACCAATTGTAGCCATGCATTGCTCACTTTGTTGTTAAAAGTTAATTATGAAGCTAATCTGGCAAAATCTATTCCGCTTCAGTTCATATTTTAACAGAATTTTCAGATAAAATGTTTGACAATTGAATTCTAATGCAGATTTCGAGAAATACATTATGGTAAGGAGAAAAATGAAGCAAATTCCATATCAAGCTTTTTCAATGCTTCAAGGAAATGGTCTGGTATTTTCAATCTGCTTCAAACAGATGTGTACGTTGCAAGAAATTGAAGTAAAAACCAAAAATATGAATCTAACTTCAGACAAAAATACCTTATGTGCTTCAAGCTCTTGTTTTAGCTTATTTTGTGCCCACTTGACTTTAACTGATTGAGATGACTCTTCATCCTTGAGCTTTACAAGTTCCTCCTTCAACTTGGCCAGTTCTTGATCCTTTTGGAGAAAAATTATCACAAGTGGTACCAGCAGATGACAAAAACATGATTTATATACTTTCAAGTGCCTAGTAACTTCCTGCAAACTCTTTATGGGCAATGTTAATTAACAGATATGTTTTGGAAATTTTGTTTACAAGTCATCTTAGCCTAATCATACAACAAAATTCAGAATAATTTCCAAAAAGATGGAGTATAAAATGCATTGGTGTGTTGCGTCTAACAAAGAAGATTTAAGTTTCTTTCTCCTACACCAAATTTTTATTCCAGTTCAAACTGAACTTGTTTGTAAACTCTTCACATTTAACTGGTCCCATGATGGTACTTGATAACTTTGCAACCACCCCATTTCCCCCTACCTCTTTGCATTATAATCAGTGGGCCTGGCTGTTGTAGACTAAAGATGCAATTACATTAATATAAGATGAACTAATGCCTTTTAAAAATATCAAATATTGATGATTTGTTTAAGAAAATACAGGATTATCAGCTTACTTTCTCAGAAACAGAACCCTGACATTTAGCATAATCATTATCTTTCTGTCTTGTAATTGTCTTTAGTCTTTCGATTTCCTAAAAAAAATAAATGTAATTAAAAGTATGACATAAATTTGATTAGAGGATCCATAAGGATTCAAAAAAATATAAAACTACAAACATTGTCAAAATTGTTGGGAAACCTGGATAAAGCTATTTTTGAAAATCCCCCCCCCCCCCATCAATTACAATGTTGCTCAAAATTGATATTTTGATGCTGAAGGTAAAAACTTGATCACTGAAAGCTGTAAAAAAGTACTGATAAAAAAAATCAATATTGTACATGGGAAGAAAGGTTTTATTTTGGAAGCAAAAGTGATTTGTGGAGAAGGTAACTTAGATGCATTGTTTGCTTGCATGCTATCAAATGACTTCTAGAGATAAGACAAGAAAAAAAACTAGAATTTTCCCTCTGGTTTTGCAAACCTTTTTACTTTCAGCAAGTTTTTTCTCTAATGATTCAATTTTTTTCATCTGACTGCTTGAGCTTTCCTCTATTTTGACAATCTTAAGCAGCAAAGAATCTTTTTCTTTCACAGTTTCTTCATTAGATCTTGTGACCTGCAGAAACAAGAAGTTGAGCTCATGTTACTAAAATATGCTGAAATGGAAAAGATTTGAAAAGCTATTAACAATCAACCAAATTTGGATCAACAGATGAACTTCCATGCAAGTATAAAGTTAATCTAAGAATAGATCTCCACACTGATTCTGAAAAAAATCCAATTTTGTGGCACCTAATTGTGTAGTAAAAGGATTATGTAAGATACAGTTAATCTAAGATCTAGGCTAGTGACAAAAACTTGAATGAAATAACTCATTTTGCTTATTTTTCTTTGGTACCTTTAAACATAAAACCAACCAAAACATCACAACTTTGAGATGTTTTATGCTAATTCCAATAACTTTCAATTTTTTGTAATTTCCCATCAAACCACAATCATTTCTATAGTCAAACCCTCAATAATTGAAAAATCACCAAAATGTAATAAAATATCATTAGATAGCTCTCAAATCAACCATATCATAAATCACAGAATAGGTCCTAATCTCTTAAAATGGAACAAATTTTGGAACAAAGCACTGTCTGTGACAAGCTCTGTGGGTTTTATGCAAGCTAGTTGGTCAAGGCACCATTAGTAGTTCACACAGATAGAAAGTAAAGCTGAAACATTCAGTGTTGAGGGAGGGGGCAAACAAGTGAAACCTTCTTATAAAGAGACATCATTATCTCCATAGACAAAGAGCAACTTTAATTGAGCTCAATGTCCATGATTAGACAAATAATCATGCTGATCATCATCTGATGTCCATGATTATCAGAAATGCTGATCATTGCCAGAATGAGAGATGAGCTAAAAAGTTTTCTAGTTGTTTGTCTACATGACGACTTACAGTTGAATAAATAAAGCAAAAATGAACAAAAAACAGGGCAGGAATTACCTGGTCCACTCTGACAGCCATCTCTTTCTGAAGGGCAGTGATGGCTCTCTTTGCAGCTATATCATGAGCAGCTAACTTCTCTCTGGCATTATCCCTATCTTCTTCTAGTTCTCTACAATTGGCCTCCAGTTCTGAAACAACTTTTTCTAATTTTACGATATCCTCAAGTTTCTCAACATGATCAATCTTATCAATTTCTGTCCCACTTTTGCTTGACAACGTTTCTTGTAGCCTGGTAAACAAAGAAACAGCCTCAATCAGTTTATAAACATGTCACTGAAGCTTCTTCTAACAAGTATTTCTGCAAATTGGGAACCAAAGAAATGCCTCTAGGGACCTTTATGGTCTCACAATAGAATATTCAGTTTCAACATCATCATAATAAATCCAGACAGCCATGTTAAACAGGGACTCCATTTTTCTCATCATATGCTTAGTAACATAAGATAAAAAGTTATTAAAGCAATAAAGCGAGTCAGCATTTCCAATTGGCAGTATCCAAAACCTTAGCATAGAACAGACCACAAACAGCAGTTTAATCTTAACAAAAATCTGACTGTTTGACAACTTAATCAATTATTTATAAGTCAAATATTAAGTTCAGTGATTCACTTTGCTCAATCAGAGTTAATATAAATTTCCATAAATACAACTGGAAGGTGTAACGAAGCAGGTCAAGAGAAATAGGATAGATATGTACTGGTCATTTTTCATATTTATCAAAATAAGTGAAGCCTCAATGTGCCATGCCTTTTAGCCTATACATCACAAGAGCACACATCAGCAATGATCAAAGGTAAGAGTAGGGCACCACTTTGCTTGTCAGGCCCTGCTAATGTTTTCAGAGACAAAAGGCCACAGGGAGGTGTGATCATCTTCTAGCTCCTCCTTTGGCTTTTACCCTGTCTTTTCTCTGCTTAAAATCGAGAATGACCTAGAAGCTCAAGACCATTTGTGACTCTACAGAGTCAGAATTTTCAATTCACTATACTTAAATGATTGGATGGTCTAACATTTCATAACAAATTAAAATCCTCAAAATATGAAAACAATTTGCTCCAAAATATATTGCCCACAACATACAGCCAAACCACATAAGTAAGCTTTGCTAATTCTGTGTAGGCCATAAAATGACAGGCCTGAATTATGAATAGAGGACAACCACTGAGAGATCAATTCATAAAAACAGTTTCACATTACTTTTTAAGTTGCCTCAAAGCAAATGAAAAGAAAGGCAAAAATTACTGGGTAATTGTTATAAATGCTGATTAGCACGGATTGTTGTTCAGTATAAAGAACTAATTGCCTCTTGTTGCAGCCAAATCAGTTAAGGTGCATCACAACAAAATAGTGTTATGCCACACCAAAACATATTGAAATGTTGCAAAAAAGTAAATAAAAAAAACTGGTGGATGTTGTGTGCCATACAGAGAATCAAACATCCAATCTGCATGATTAAGATCTTCGGAATATTGGGTTTGAATTGCCTTTGAACAAGATTGTGGCACTTCAACCAGATTGCTAATCAGAAAGGAAGTTGTGTATCCATTTCACTCACAGTTTGGATCATCCGATTTGATATCATCTTCAATGAGGACATTAATTACTACTCAAAGGTTGAGTGAGTGCACTCTGCTTACCTCTTGTTTTCAGATCTCAAGGTACGCAGTTCTCCTAAAACATTATCCAGCTCTGTCCGGAGTTCATTGTTTATACTCATTAGCGAATTGCATGACTCGTCACCCTGGCCTCCATACTCTTGAAGCCTATCACACAGTTCCTTTTCTCTTTCTAAAGATGTCTTATAATCATTTTGCAAATTTTGATAATTTCCCTTCAAAGTTTCAAATTCTCTTACTAATACATTGATGTTAACATTACTTGCAGAAATGGAATCCAATGTGATCCCATTGAAATTCAAAAGTAAGGGACTATTAAGACAGGATGAGTCGTTTGAGGAAAAACCATCTCCAGGCTTTGATAAACCCAATGACATGTTAATGTTGACAGGGTGACTGGAGTGCTCATTATCTGAATCTGGAGATTTTTCAAAATGTAAGCTTCCAGGCTCTGCGGGTAATGTCTCTAGATCACAGTCTGTTTGAGAAACTCCTTCCCCTTTCTTTTTGACTCCGTCTCCTGAAGTACCCTGGGGACTTGCATGATCATGGAGACCACGTTCATTCGAATCATTATCAACTTTTCCATCAATAATAAAAACTCCCTCGATAGACTTCCTTTCTTGTCCTTCGTCGTTCAAGGAAACACCATGCGCGATCTGTAAAATAGTTGGCTTGTCACCATCATTTTCCAGTTCATTATCCTGGAACTCCATCTATTCGTTGCAGAAGGCTTGTACTATCCGACTCAAGTTAAGCATCACCGGAACTGTCTGCGGCCTAATATTATCAGATGATTCGATGTTGTTAGCGGCCGTGATTCAGCAACGTTCTCTTCCCTCGTAACAAGAACTGCAGCTACAAACATTTCAGTGATTCCAGAATACAAACAATATTCAGTGAAACAGTTCCTACTTAGAACAACAAAGAAAAAATCTGTTTATTTCAGTTCTCTATTCTACAGTCATTTTCAACCTCAACTGACTAATTGCTCGCAAAACAATCGTCTCCCGGAGGAATTCGATGTGTCACACGAAAACGAGGTAATTCACCACGCAACGAAGTACGCTAAAAGGAAAGACACTCGGAAATCCTTTCTCATTTTTTACAACAATGTTGTCTAATTTTTAGTTTAATTTTTTGTATGACCAATGCCAGCAACTTTCTTAGTGACAAGCCTTCCCTGACCTATCTTGAAATAAAATAATGCAAGTCTATATCTAGGAAAGTTCAAAAACTGGTGGGGGGTGGGGTTGTGCAAGAGCAAATCACAGGCTCCTCTTGAAGTCATGCCAAATCTGGCCTACAAAAATTGTAACTGTATGTAAGCCTATTGCGACTGTTAGTGGAGCTTAATTGGACAGTTATGAATTATGCAAATTTGTGTCACAAAAAAGTATTTTTCTAAATCAATATTATCATGGTGTAGTAAACGGCAGCGGCAATGTGACCTAAAGTGCAAAAAGTCAAATAAGCGAGCTCGACTGTATGTACTTTATAATATAATTCTGTTTGTTAAGAGAATTCAAGAAATAAAATATTTTTTCCATGGAAAATAGTCAATCGGACTTACATGGAATCATCATTCCAACGGATTTAGAATCATGTTTGAAGCTAAAGGTTCTTATGCTTCAAAATATACTCAAAGGCCCTAAAATTGCCCAGCACTTAAGTTTTATACTTAAATTCTAAATTTGGCGACAATTGGAAACTTGAAACTACCAGTATCATGAACTGATTAACTATAAAGAGCACGGTTGCTTGATGACTTAAAAAAGAGCACCGAAACAGCAACGAAGGAGGAAAATAGAACGAGGCCTGTCCAATAGGCTAGGCCCATCCATACTTCTGACTTACAGGCGCTCACAAGTTTTTGGCGACCGTTCTTATCGAATGCCATGTATAGAGCAAACAGATGGACAACCACTGCATCAAAGGCCATACGTGGATCCAACCGAACAGCTGATAGGGTAAGTCAATTTAATGGCTTGGCTCTTACCCCTTGCTTAAGTCAATAATTGTTGGCAAACAATTTTATAATCCATGCCTCCATGAGCTCATCAAAGTCTATGTTTGCAACAACAATTATATGAATATCTCTTTGAGTGTAATTCATTCTAGCCTAAATAGCTGCCCCAAAAAGGCAAATGAATGAATCATCTGCAGGAGCATCCTAAGGACAATTCACGCGCGTGAAGATGTGGGATGGAGCAATGATTTGACCTGTCTTCTTATGCAAATTTTAATTTCTTTAACCATTTTTATGCTACAAATACTTTGGGGCCGATATCATTTTTTCCTGTTTAATAAACACTTAATGCATACATATTTTATCTGAAATCAAACAAATTGTTGTGTGTAATATAAAGTTAAAATATAACTCTTGGGTCTATGACCAGATATACAAGTCATTTTAAAGTTATATTTAGCCATTACAAAATGAATATTGCCTCAAGATTCAATTGACCAATCATATTTCTCAGCCAGAAAAAATTATCAGCTGCCCTCATTTCTGAGCTTTCTTCATACATGAGACTCTCACAAGGTTGCTGTAAAATTATCATAAGTCATGGTTTATTAGCAATGCATCCTGAAAGATATAATATTTGTCTCTTTTAGATCCTTTTAAGGAAGGAAAAGAAAGTCCAAGATACATTTGCTAGAACAAATATTGCAGCTGCAGGACGAAGGTAATTTGACTCTATTATTTTCTGCAACGTTGATGTTTTCAAATGAATGTTTTTGGCTCAATGTCACACATATGGAACTATAGGACTAGAATCATGCAATATCTTTATTTCTTGTTTGACCCAAAGAGCCCTTCAAGTCATTAATGTTATGCTCTTTGATGATTCTAGACTCCTTTGTTTTGCTTCCTATTTGTTTTATTCGACTTCCTGTATGATTTTGATATTTTGCAAGGTTTTTACTGCACTTTTTCGTGGAACAAAGCCCTGGGGGTGTAGGCAGATTTACAGTCTTAACTGTCTTTGTAATACGGCATGCAAGTGACAAGAAAAACTGCAGGGCTTGTCAAAAGCTACACAAATGGTGCTATACCAACCCCAGATGATTGTATTAGATCTTATTACACAGTCACTTACTCTATACCAGTGTTTCATCTTTGAATAATAGTTTTTAACTCTTTAGAATTGATCAAAATTTATAATGCTTTTTTTAGAATTATATGCAAACTTTGGTTCATTCAATACAAAGAAGAGTATATGTAAAATTTTCTGTGATTTTAAAAATGATATGTTCAGAAGTTGAAATGTTGCAAAAGCAATGTGGCTATCACCTTTGAGTTGCCTCGTAAAAACCATGTTTCCTTAACCAAATAATTGCTTATTTATTCTTGCTTACTTAGTGCACTTCAATGTTCTTTGTTTTCATCATTCTATCTACCTCACTGCAAGTATTCTTTTTGAGTCTGTGAGTCTGTTAAACATTTTTTCTCCAATGGTCTTTATAATTTTTTGCATCTCCCCATTGCTTGCAGTGGATTCCATGCATTGAAATTTGCTGTTTCTGGTGTCATTGCAACTGGTGCTGCTATTGGATCTGCAATTTTTTATGCTGGTAGAAATGATCAAATAAGGGATGACTTTGAAAACAAGGTCCCATTTGCAAAGCCAGTTTTATCATCAATCTATGGAAAAAGGGAAGCACCAGTTGTAGATTCTGGAGTGGTTGGAGATGAATTTGAAAGCCTTCTTCCATTAAAGAAGGATGGAGACTTTATTAATGAAGTTACAGAATCAGTTTTAACAGAGGTAGGAGTTTTAACATACTTTCAAGTAGCCATATGGTTACAAAAAATTGAGGTAATTAGATGTTATGATATCTTGGGGAATGCTCCTTACCCTCACCTGGTAAAAAGACTAGGAAAGCAACAGTTAAAATTGTAAAGAAACTAGAAAAACAAGAGTACAATCAATACATTAGATACTAGAAGCAAAAACGGACAAGGTACAGAATGCAAAATGAGATAACAAAAAGGCAAGGAGGTATAGTTATATAATCTGAGCTATATAATTTGAAGCTATCTAATAGGATAAATCTCTTTGGAATAAGTCTATTTGGGATAAGATTTTCAAGTTTAAAAATGATGCCTTTTTAAAGAGTCTTGTGTTCTGTAAAGTTTGTTGGATCATTTTTTAGGCAGCCTCTTTATCTGGTTTACTCTTGAGTCAACATCTGATTGATATATATTCAGATAAAATTTTAAATGTAGCTGTAATATGAGCAAAAAGACTGCTCTTCCATTACAAAGCCATCAGCAAAAATACCATTCTGGGGCTAAAGATGGCATCAAATTATATTTGATAACCAAGAGCTGGTGGGGCAAGACACTCTAAACTCTGCTTTAGTTCAGTGTATTGATGAAGCAGAGATTTTTCATCATATCCACAGTGAGAATCATTATCAGGTTTCACAATAGAATATGTTCTTTTGTTATTGCAGGACCCATTACAAGAGTCACATCATGCAGAAGAAACCCTTTTTGGTAGGTTATATTAACCATGGAACAACTATTGTTTGTCATATAGGATAACAAAGCAGTTTTTTGACTTGTGGGTTCACAAAACAGCTGCAAGACAGCTTTGTTTATGTTAACGACACCAATGCTTTGTGGTCATTAAGCTTGAACAATAGAGCAGAATTTACAGCTGTTCTTATGAAGACTGTTATTCTAACAAGCAATCACTGCTCTTGTAATTTATTTCAATAGGATCTCAGTGTAGTGTTAATTAGGGCAATATAATGCTTATTCAAGAATGTAGATATGAGATTGCCTCAGCTGAATGGTTTTATTGTGTTATCAAGAATAGATGATGTGACTGTGAAATGGCCTCTGCGGAAGTTTTGCTACAGACATCAACATTTGCTACAGAAATTATCATCAAAGTCATTGGGTAACATGGGCTTGTATCTCTCCTTTTTGTTGACAATATTAAGGGTGTTTATATCTTATCTTCTGCACAGAGGAAGAAAAGGAGGTTGAGGTAGTGGAAAGTCCGGCACGAAATAACGTGGTTGTCATAACAACGATAGATGATCAAGCTGCGGTGTCATCAGTTGACCTCGATATCAGCAATGCAAATTCGAGAAAGGAGAAAAAGATAAAGAAAAAGAAGGAACCGAAAGGTGATTAGATAGTCCATTTAAAACTGCCCATCAAGACCACTTCTTCGAGAAAATGTGTAATAGTTGAATTTTATGAAGTGAATGTGCAATACATTCCTGTCAAGGTTTCAATTCGTATTTTCAAATAATACCAAATAATTGTTGTTGGCTCTATCCTCATGGCATATTTTCTTTGATTTCTTCATATGGCTAAACCCCGGTTTCAAGATTCTTTTTAGCAGCGATGTAATTTGCAGGGCTCACTTTTGCCCTTAAAACAGTAATCACTTTTTCCAGGGCCATTCGAATCGTAGCGAAAAACCAAAGCCTCCACCACCAGTAGTTTCTCAACAATATTGATAGGAAAACTGCAGTAAAGATGCCAAATTTCTATGCAAAAACATCGTTATAGAGATTTGATCACAATAAGATTGAGAAACCTTGCAAATCGTATTTTGTACAGCTTCTTCTGTAATATTTTCCATTTGCTGCAAAAAAAGCAAAATGCAAACTTGTTTTGCGGCTATAAATAAATATTACTGCAATTTTTTATTTCAGTGAAAAAAACAAAAGAGAAAAAGAAGAAGGGTGCCGAGGAAGAGAAGAAAGAAGAGCCTGTCGTAGAACCGAGTGACGAGTTGGTGGCCATTACTGCCGCTGGGATCACTGCTGCTGAAATAGTTAGTAAAGAAGCCCCAACTGAGGAGACGGTCTCGGAATCAGTAGAGGTTTCGTCAACTGAGGTAAGGATAAGATCTGCAGAATGTTTTTTGTTGTCTACGATTGCCAAAACATTTCTCGGTATTTTGAAAAGATCTTGGATAAGATGAAAGCAGGTTCTGTTTTGCAAAGTAAAGTTGAAGATGAAGTGAAGAGAATCAATTGAAAATGTTGCTGGCAGACATCAACAAGTTTTTTTCTCTTACGTTTTTTGAAATATTTTTTTACTAGAGCAACACTCTTCATTTCAAACCACTTCTCTTCTGGGTTGATCCAGGTTAGCCTTTATTGCATAAAATATAATTTTTTTAGGAGTTGGCACCAAAGGAAATCCTTGAGCAAAAGCTAAATACTGATGAAATTGCTAGGGTCAATGAACTTGTTGATCAAAGGGCAATGGAAGTGCTATTGCAAACGTACGTAGAAAAGTTGCAGATAATGCACGATAATGCTGTTCAAAAATACACTGCTGCAACGGAACAGTTGCAGCAATACACGAGTCAGCTTGAGAAAGCGCTTGCCGTCGAGGAGACGGGAGAGGCATTCGACACTGAATGGAAGGCAGCTTCTGATTTAGAGCATGCGTCACAGGTATGTGCGCTCCAGTCACCTAACATAGGGATTGGAGTGCTTGAATTTTTTGTGGAACCTTTATATTTTTAACTCCATTTATTTTTTCAATTCGACTAAGATAAAGACCTGTTCGCGTCTTTTAATCTTTATGGCAGCTGTTTTGTATCACAATCTTATAAATATGAACGATTTCAATTTTTATTTGGTTGTTTTGTTGTAAAAAGCCCACCCAGTGGTTATATGCTTTTCTCGGTTATAGGGCTTTGGCTAATGAAATGCGGTATCCTACCCCCGTTTCTGATGTTTAATACTAAAGACTAGTGGTACCTTTTCTTTTTAATTTAGAATAATTTGGTTTGAGTTAAGTTGTTAGTAGTTGAAAAAAGTTGCTTAAATATATGGTTACAGCAAATACCTAAACTTGCCTTAAAGATCCAAGGAATTGGTTACAACTTACGTGGTAGCTTTGGTTATCTTAGGAATAAGATTTATTGTTTCCTTTGCATGCATCCACTTGTGCCAACTTGACTTCTTATTAGCTAAATTCAACAAAGGACATATGGCTTGAACCAGGGTACCATTCAATTTAAATCGTGCTGTTTTGGACTGATTCTTGTATTTTTTCCAGGAAGTTTACAATCTAACTCTGCATTTTCCAGGAAATAATGGACGAAGCAAAAGATGCAGAACAAACGTTGCAAGAAAACATTGAAGCTATTTATGCGATGATCAAAAGCGTCAGGAAATCTGGTCCTAGTGAGCTGGCTGACTTGGCGCAAGATGCAGCCACGAAGGCCTCTCTTGACCTCATCAAAGTGACAGAGGATGTTAAGCAGTCCAGTGAAGTTCTCGTGAAAATGGCAAAGGATTACATGGTCAATAAAGATGCTATGAAAGAAGAATTTATCATGACGTCATCATCAGAGGAATTACCTGTTTATCAGCAGGAAAAAGAGGCTCAAGCTCCGTTGCCTTTTAAAGACGTTTTGCTAACTTATGCAATGAAAAAGGTGGATCTTTTGAAGCAGGAAATGGATAAAGCAAGGGCCGAAGGAGAAAGAAAACTCGAAGAGGCTTTGCAGGTTGAGCGTCGGGATGGAGAGGAGAAGACGCACGCGCAACTGCAAATGCAAGAAGAGAAGATCAAGAGGGAATACGAGGTTATTTTGCAAAAGAGGGTAAGCAAAATAGTTGACCAAGAAATTATATCATTCTTTTAGATTTAGTCATGTATGTTGTCTTTTGCTTTCATTTGACCGCTGGCTGTTTTCAACACATATGGATAACAGCTATGTCTTTAGGGGAAGTAGCCTGCGATGCAGGCTATAGGGGAAGTGAGTATAACGATGAGACCATTTAAAGAATCATTTATCGTTCGCTGTACATCATAATAGAAAATGATGTTGAAAATCAACGAATTTTATTCACTAAATATCCCTATCATGCGAATAGTTTATATGAATAATGCTTATTATTTTTAAATATTTAGCATTCAAAAGGTTTATTTTTGGAAAAGTCTGCTGGAATATGTACTTTGTATAAAAGGTTCTTTAAACGTCTCTGTAGAAGGGCTAGGGAAATTGTTTCGGTTGGTCAACAAGTTATAGAATTATGCCGTGTCAAGTCAAGTTGTCATCGTTGGTCTCAGACCTAAGCGGCCAATATGCCTCCAGTTATGTAAATTTTTAGCGATAAACAGATATGTCGATAATTAGCATTTGTATGTTTGCCGATATGTTTGTGAATAAATCTGGGTTGATTTCCTCCAAAATAGGAGGCTGATCTTCTTGAAGAATTTGAAAACGAGATCCGGAAACAATTGAAGCGCCAGTCTGCTGCACATAGAGACCACTTGACAGACATGCTGCAAACACAAGCTGAGAAACTTGCAACGGAGCACAAAGACAGGTTGGACGGAGAGTTGACCAGGCAAAAGGTGGTTCATAGTGACGAAATGGCAAAAATAGTTTCACATCTACGCGGTGTTGAGTCAATGATAGATTCAGTGATCGATGTTGAGAAGAGGAACAGAAAATCCCGCGAGTTATGGCTTGCTGTCCAGTCTTTAGGATCTGTTTTGAGTGAAGAGTTGCATAGTGGTAGAACAAAGGACCTCATGCCTGAAATTTCTGCCATAGCCAGGCTGGCAGGTAAGACTTTTTTGCATTCATTTTCTAACTTAACATGACAGTGTACGGTCAAGCTAAAACCATGGCGTTTACAGTAGTGACAGCAAACCACAAGTAATGCAGAAAAGTGCTTGTAGGTGTTATTTCATTCATTCATCTATATTGGTTCTAAATGGTTTTACTCCATGATTTAAAGAATTACTATCATTAATTTTGCCAATTTTCTCCAACCCTAAAAAGGTGCGCACCAAAGGACTCTAATCATTTTAAACTCTGTGCACGTACCCCAAAAGATTCTAATCGTATTAGATAGACCCTGTGCACGTTTTGAGATTCAATTATTGAATCGTGTGAATCTCTCCAATCTGGCTTTTGTGTTTGTTGCAGATAACAACGAAACTGTGCAGTTTGTCCTTGGAACGATACCAGAAATCGCCATTGTGGACGGGGTTTGCACCGAAGAAGGACTGAAAAGCCGTTTTGCCGATGTTAAAAGCATTTGCAAGCGCGTGGCGATGGTTGGTGACAATGTTTCTCTATGGACGTACTTGCTGTCGACCATTCGCTCATTCGTTGTCTTCGAGACCCAAGCTAAGCGAGATATAGCGAATGATGTGGATCCAGAAGCAATCACCCCGTATGAAGTACTAGCTAAAGCACAGAACTGTATCGATAGCGGAGATTTGGAACTTGCTGTGAAATTTATGAGCTTATTAAAAGGTTTGCCAAGGAAGTTAGCCTCGGATTGGTTACGAGAATCTAGGGCATATTTAGAAACGAAGCAAGCATCTGACTTTCTTCTAGCGTTTGTGGCATCGGAAAATGCAGATGATTTTAAGGAATGAATAAATTTATGTTAGCTTAAAATGATTTGTGATAGTGCAGTGTTATAGAGACAAGCAGAACGTTTTGTGGTAACATTTCTGGTGCTGAATACGAATACTTCATGGGACAACTCCCAATATTTTGAGGCAAAGGAAACACTCAAATTTTTATGATGTTTCTAATATCTACCAAAGCCTTTCGTCATAGAAACTTCTTCTTCTATCAACAATTTTTGATTGAGATACATTCCTGACACGCAAGGCCACATCTGTTATGTTACTTGTATTCAATCTGATTGCATATTTCCTGCGACTTCATGGAAATAGTAAATACAAGTCTGTCTATGTTGAATTCAAAAAGCATCTGAAAGGCAACAGAGCGGTTTTCGTAAATAATTCCTGTTGGCTTAGCTTAGATATTGTAGTGAGAATTTCATCCGTGTGACAAAGTTCCAAGATCCTTCAAATACATTAATGTTTTTCTGTGTTGCAAATTGTTGAAATCTGATTTTCAGACAATGAAATAATTTCGCTTAGTTCGTATGTTTTTGTGGTTTAAATAATCTGTTTTGTGTTTTGTTATTTGAAAAAGTTTCAAAAAGTTACCTTTTTTATTCAGTCTATTTGGTCTAATTCAACGTATCGATAGTCATTTCATTACAATATAATTTATTAAGACTGTAAGAAAATAACTTCAGGAAGTGAAAGAAAGCGGGATCCAGACTTCAACTGGAATTATCGACTTGTTACCATTAATCCAGTGTTTTGTACAGATAACAAGAAATTTACGATTTCGAAGTTACACGGATACGAGGTCTTCTCAGTCCGAGGCTGTGGCGGGAAAAGCGAGACAATATCACGTAAGCAAATCACAGCACCTGTGGCTGATGTCAGAATGGCGAAAACGTTTTTCAATTTAGTAAGTTTTTTCTAAGATAAGTTTGCGTTGTGTTTTGGTAAGACATGATTCTCGTATTCTGCATGATTCAGATCTGTGACGCCTAAGCATTTAAAAGATTATAAAATTGTTACTTCATGTTGAATTAACCTCCAAAGTCACTCACTGAAGAAATGCACCATTCGAATGTCACTTACTTTTGAAACTATGATGGCTGGGGTGTTTTTCAAATATTGTTTCAGGGGAAAAGAGGCAACTGAGCTTGAATAATTTGAAAATCGACCGAAACTGCTTAGCTATTCATGCCTGCCCATCTGACGACTGAAGGAAATGATGTTTCTTCTATTAAAAACAAAAAAACTCGAGAGACATCCCAGCAAGAAAATACAACATCATTTTTACCATACGCTAATATACTTTAAAACACCCAAAGCAAACATTAAATTATCTTAAAAAAATGTTCTTCGCGTAAATAATCCATAAGAACTTGTCTCTGCAACTGCTCAATAACGATGTGACAATTTGAAACAGTCACCGAGTCAATAGAGTGATCCCTAAAACATCTAGTCAAACGGAACATTTAGCTGCAACGGTCAATTGGCGCCCAACAAACTGATCCGTAATTATCAAGGATCGATAGCGAAGAACGGGAGCCCGTTACTACTGTATTTCTATTCTACAATAACTACAGACGTGTAATTTCCCCCTAAATCTATCAGTGCTTTTTAATCGCTATTTACACGGAAAAGGAAAATGCAACACAAAATATTTTCACGCCAAAATGACATTTGCAAAATGTAACAATCACCAAAAAGTTTATTTTAAAAACACACTGTTTGTTGTATTTTTATAGTAGAGTAAGGTTAACGCACATGGGAAGTTATCGATGAAACCATGTGCTTATCGGATCTGGGTACGAGTTAGGATGCATGCAAAGATGCCCCTAATGTACTAGTTGATGTGGGGTTTCCTGGGCAGTCATTTAATAAGAACTTAAAAAATTGACTCTTGTAGAGTGGAATTTTGTACAAACGATCAACATAGGGTGAATGGGTAATCAAAAGAAACTACATATCATAAGCTACCGACATATTAAACATTTCTCTGCCTTGGTTCACGAAAACCTTAACACCATCCACAAAAAATCCATATTTACACGTAACTAAGAGCATCATACACACTGAGAAGATCGAAGCAAGTTTCATTTCTTCACAGGGCTGCCTTTGCACCACGGACTTTTGATGATATCGACTTTCTAATTGACTTTCGTAAGTTACTTGTGCGTGATTTCAAAGTTGCCTTATCTGATTGAGATCTTTTAAGCGGCGTTGCATTGGATGACCCTTTCTGAAGATTTTCCCCTTTGTTTTCTTTACCCGTCGGCTTTTTGGCATTTTTCTCTTTGTCTTTTCCTGGCAACATTTTGCCAGCAAGTCTTGCAGCAATAGACTCTTGTGAAGCATACAGTGACTCAGTACTTGTACCAGTAAATAAATGAGATGATCCGCGCGATCTTCTCATACTTGCGCGCGGCTTCAGTTTTTTGTTTGGTTCATCAAAACAAAGGGTAAACGCAACACTTTCTCGCCTAGGGTCACTGGTGGCATCAAGGACGCTTTCCTCCTTGATTCGCGAGGCGTCGCCCCATATCATTTCCGAGCCCTGCCTTATCATGGACCGAGTGGAAATGTTTGAATCAGATTTAACATGACGCGTTGAAGTATCTTTCACATTAGATGCCTCCAATGTCTTTTCCATTGAATCCTCGCTGGCCTCGTTTTTGTGCATTCGCCTCATCTTTTTATTGTCGGGTTTATCAAAGGAAACGGTAAACGCGACGCTCTCCCGCCTCGGATCGCAGGTGGAATCTTGAATGCTTTCCTCTTTAATTCGGGAAACGTCACCCCAAACTGAACCCGAAACTTGCTTCTTCATTGAACGCGTTGATATATTTGAATCTGATTTAATGTGTCGCGTTGACGCGTTTGCGAAGCTTGCCGTCTCGAACCGTTTTTGTTTTGACTGCTGGCTGACCGCAGTTTCGTTTGAAGGCCTCTTTCTAGTTTTATTTAAGTCCGTCAATGTGGTGTTATCAAGGCCATTTCGGAGAGTGGTTTCATATTCAGCATCCTTTGTGCTATTGAGATCCTTCGCTTTGATGACTTCTAGTGGATACGATGACTTCAGATGCGGAAGACATAAAGTGTTTCGACGTTTTAATTCACTCATACGATCCCATTCACTATCAAAGTTAGTTGGCTTGGCTGTTTGTTCAAAAGCACTGCTCAGGCCTTTGTCTTCCAAAATGTCCGGTTCGTCTTCCATTTGACAGGCTGGAAGATGAGGCACTGGAATAGAGAGAGTTGTGCGTCGCTCAGGCGGTGTCCTCCCTGCCATGTACAGCAGGCTCTTTCGTCGAGGGTTGCCAAACGAAATTCCACTTTGTCGACGGAGACTTCGCGTTCGCGAAAACGTGCTTCTGATGCTGTCAACACTCTCTAGTGACGTTATTGATCCTCCAAATTTCTCTTCTTCATTCATATTAAGAGATCGCAAGCTTGGTGATCTTTTTAGCGTCAGGTCATCGCATATAAGCGTTGATTGGTCGTCAAGACCTACAATCGAATCATTACCAATCGTGCCAAAGTCACATGGCAGCATCGTTCGGCGTCGTTTAGAGTGAGCAGACCGAATGTGCTCTCCATCTGGTCCGTCAACGGCCAAGCTACGAGAGTTTTTCTCCATCTCTGCTTCTGTTGATTGCAGTTTCGACTTCGTGAACTCTAAGTCATTCTCCATAGCTTGTATTTTCGCTTCATATTTCTGGAATTGGAAAAGGTAAAATTGGAAGAGTGGATACAACTAGCTACGATAAGTGTACGGCAAACCGAAATACGAATAAAAATAAAGGGATATGATTAAAGAAGGCAGGAAAAACACAGGTAAAAAGAGAGCTTGTAACAGCAAGCCACAAGTTTGAATGTTTCAGGCCCGGATAAAAGCAAATTTTCAAAATGGAATCCTGGTGATTCTATTTCCTAATTATAATTTTTTAGACGTTATTTGTAAAGAGATCATCGATCCTTGTAAAACTATAAATTCAATGTTACTTGAATCAAGATCTCCCAATCTAAAATTTACCAATAAGAATCTCTGCAATATGGTTGGTTGTTAATTCATTTTTGCTTCTTTCTATTTTTACTACCGTTTCAGAAGCAATTTCAGAAGCCACATTCTCGCACTACTCAAATGAAACAATGCGGATACATAGTTTAATCTCTATTTGCAAATATCCAAAAACTGCATTCATAGAAATTCCCGATAGAACAAGCTAGCAATGTTCGAAGGCTACGTAAGAGCTGGATAAAAAAATGGTGTTACGCGCCGTCAAAAACCTTTACAAATTTGCTACCAGCCCTTTTTTCTCAATATCACCACAGTACTTTTACCAACAAAAAATTGCCTTTGTTCTAGTCATTTCTCTCACATAATTCGGATATTCAGATACAATTGTTGCATTTACCTGTAGCTGTTCGTTCTTGATCTCGACTTCCTTGCTAACACGATCTGCCAAAGTCTGAAGCACTCCTCTCTCTTTTGCGAATGCTGTCTCCTTCAGAGACATTTCCTCCTTCATCTTCTCCTTTAGTGCATCAATACTTTTCTCGAAGGCGTGGTTCGCTTTCTCTGCCTCTACCAGCCTCAACTGATAATCAATCTTTTCAGCTTCTATCTGGCTTCTCTCACGTGCAGTCTCTTCCAGCTTTGCTTGTAGAGCGCTGACAGCTTCTTCAGATTTCATCTCTATTTCAGCGATTCGGCACTCTACAAAAAAGGCAAGAAATGCCTGAATATGTCTTATAGAAACATTACAATTAAAGAGACACCAACGCAAAATTTCGACCCCCGACAATTGCAAAAAAATTTTTGGTCATATGAAGTGGGGAAAGTTCTACCATATTAGTATCATATTAATATTAAAAAGTTCTACCGAAAAAGTTTCACATGCTTTATATCACACATGTTGCGAGAAACAAGCGAAAGAAACCAGTATGATTGAATTTTTGGTAACCTAGTATTTTTACGGTCCGATGGTCATCAACAAATAATCGATTGATCATGCGAAATCTGAAAATAATTGTGAAAGCTTCCGGTCAATTTTCAGCGAGCATGACGACAATCACGCACTCGTTTAAATCTTCCGATATCGGCCTCCAGACGACCCGCGTTCGCAGGCACTCGTACCCTTGCTCGCTTCAACTTTCTTCCCCTAAATTGGACCCCCTTTCTGTATTCCAGACAACAATGAGCCTTTTTGTGATAATCTTTGCCGTTCACACAACAAACTAGAACGACGAACGGCGACGCCAATTTTTTCGCGTTGATGCCTCTTTAAGAAGATAGATAAATAATATATTATTACAAACAAGCAAGAATATCTTAAAAGAGAACGCGCTGATGCAAAACATAGTGACAGTCCCTTCAAAGATCCAATCTGCCAAGACACAAACTTTTCAAGAAAAATAAGAGAACAGTTTTTTGTAGAAAGTTTGTGAAAATGAAATCGAAAGGTATGGATTCTCAGATGTCTGAACTGCTTGAATTACTAAATTACTTACCACTATCTACAATTTCGTCTTTAAACTTTTGACGTTCAAGTTTGTTTTCATCTTCTCTTGAATCAAGCATGGTCTGCAATGCTTTCTTGAAATCTAATGCTGCATCGTACTGTGTCTGGAGATTCTCGATCTTTTCATTCAATTCAAGGATCCTTTCTTTCTCCTCTTCTGCTTCTTGCGTCTTGATCTCGTATTGACCAACCAATTCCTTGCATTTGTTGTTAAGCTCTTCAACCTTCACCCGTAGAGCGTCAGATTCCTTGGCAACACCTTCCAATTTAGACACCAGCTCCCCTTTCTCTTTTGCATACTCAGTAGTCTTCACGTTCAAATCATCCTCAAGATTTTTCATAAAATAATCTCTTCTTTCTTTCTCTTCTTGACCTTTTATGTTTAACTCTTCACTCAATTCTCTAGCGAATTTTAGTTCTTCTTGAAACCTTTGAACTTCCTCCTGGTGGCACTTCAACTCATTTTCCTTTTCTGTTAAGAGCTCTGCAGCACGTATTTTTTCTTCATCAAACTTTGTTGATACAGTCTCCAATTCTTCACGAAGACCAGAAGCCTGGTTTTCGAGCTTCTCCATCAGGTTTTCTTTCTCTGTCTCAAAGTTTAGTAGCATTTCTTTCTTTTCACGTTCGTGATTTTCACAGACCTCCCTATGTTCTTTTTCAAATTGATCATATTTCTTCTTTTCTGCTTCAAGAAGCGCTTTAGTTTCTGATAATGTTTCCTCAATAGCCTGGATACCTTTTTCAGAATCCTGGAGCTGTTCCTCAGCAGAATTTTTCTGACTTTCTAGATTTTCTTTTACACTTGATATTTCTTCATCTTTCTCTTTGATGATCTTTTCAATTTTATTTTGCAAAGAAGAAGTACTCTCTTTCTCGATGCTAAGCAGCTCACTAACTGCTTTAAGCTCATCTTTAACTACGTTAAATTCATTTTTAAGAACATTGAATTCATTGAGCACCTGTTCTTTCTCTGCGTCATGCTTAGCTATAAGACATTTCACCTCCTCTCCACTGTTTTCTACAAGCGTGTTCATTTCATTTTTCATATCTTCAACACGGCGAAACTCTTCTTTAAGCCTGGTCTCTGCCAATTTCAATCTTTCCTTTGTGATAGATAAATGATTTTCTAACTGGCACTTATCTCCTTCTAAGGCTTTTAAAGTGCACTTTTGAGTATCTTGCAATTTTGTAATCTCCTCTTCCTTTTGACTGATAATAAGATCCAACCTCTTTTCAAGCTCAAGCCTCTCCTGCCTTTCTAACTCTACCTGGTTAGCAATCTCAATTTTCTTCTGCCTCTCTTCGTCAATCGTACAAATCAATTTCCTGTTTTCATCGAGTAATTCCTCTTTTTCGTGACTTGCTTTCTCGATAACCTCTTTCAGTCCTTCTCCATTTTCTGTTTGAATATTCTCAATGGCAAGTTCAAGCTCCTTCAACTGCTTAACCTTACTTTCTGTTTCTTCCTTCAAAGCTAATTTAAGTGCACTTAACTCCTTCTCCATCGATTTACGCTGTTCACCAAAACCTTCCCGTTCTTTGCGCAGCGTCTCTGTCAACGATTTTACCTCTTCTTCATTCTCTGATCGTTGCTTTTCAAAGAGCGACTTTAGATTCGCTGCTTCACTTCTGTCCGCCTCGTTACAGCGCTTCTGCTCTTCCCACTTAGCTTGAAAAACTTTGACGCTCTCTTTTTCAGTCTCAACTTGGTCTTCAAGCCTTTTCTTTTCAAGTTCCCATTTCTCAGTCATTTCTTGGGCATCTTGTTTCATCTTCATAGAAATTGCTTCTACTTCCCTTTTAAGAATCTCACAACTTTCCTCTTTCCTTTTAGATTCCTCGATTGCAGCATGTAGACTTCCTGTTGACTCTAGTAGCTCTTCCTTCAAACTGTTACATTCTTTGCTTAAATCACCCTTTTCCATATTATTTGATTTCTGAAAACTTTCAATCTCCACTTCACGCTGAGAAAATTTCAAGTTTAATTCTTTAATAATACCTGCATGTTCTGTTTCTTTGGCCTCAATAATTTTTCTTGCCTCATCTAGTTGCAGATTTAAATTTTCTTCCAAAGATATCCTTTCATTTTTCAACTGACTGATTTCCTTTTCGTATTTACAAGTGGTACTGTCCATCTTTTCCTTCACCATTTTCGTTGTAGCTTTCTCATCTTCTAATAACTTACTCACATCATTCAACCTTTGAACCAGCTCATTTATTTCAGTTTTCGCACTGTCCATATCACTAATTACAGTATTGACCTTCTTTTCACATTCTGCCTCAAGCTCTTTCAACTTTTCTTCGATCTTAAGCACTTCGGTTTTCTTCGCTTCCAAATCCTCCTTACTTTTTTCTTCAAAACACAACAACTCTGCTTTACTTTCTGTAGCATTTATCTCAATAATTGCAGCAAGCTCAGCCTTTTCTGCAGTGAGTGTAGTGACCTCCTCATTTCTTTGATGCAACTCAACAGTAACTCCAGAAAGATCTTCATTCATCTTTCTTATTGATTCTTCCATTATCTCTCTTTCTTCTTTAAGATTACCAATTTCTTCCTTCTGCATTGACAAATCCGCCGCTGAGCATTCCATAAACTTTTTGTATTCTCCATTGACTGCTTCTAAATCTTTACGCACGACATCAAGCTCTGTGATGAGGGATACTTTCTCCTCCTGAACCGTCTCAAATTCTTTAGTGAGGGCTTGGATCTTATCATTCAGCTGCGATTGACATACATCCGAACTACTTTTAAGTTCATCAAATTCAGCAGATTTTGCTTTGGTCTCTTTCTCTTTTTCTTCCACTGTATGAATCAAAACGGAGTTTTCCTTATTTATCCTATCAATCGTCGTTTCAAACTTTTTTATGCACTGTTCTGACTCATTAGACATCGCATCGATTTTCTCTTTCAGGTTTTCAGTTTGGCACTGAAGATTTTGAGCCTTTTCCATTTCTGTGTGATGTTTCAAGGTAAGGCAATCGATTTCAGCATTGCATGTGTTTATCGTGCTTCTTGACTCCTGCACTTTCTCCTCAAGATCTGCAATCAACGTGCTCTTCTCCTCGCAGATGCGCCGAGTGTCTTCTAAGTGGCATTCACATTTCTGAAGCTCAGTTTTAGTTTGTTCCACTGTCTTTTGTAGTTGCATGTTTACAGCTTCAACTTCACTTTTCTCATTCTTCGTCGTCTCAAGCTCATTTGCAAGCTCCTCTCTGTCCTTGTCAGCTTCGCTGATCTTCTGGTCCATTTCCAACCTGACAGAAAAGACAGCATGCTCCCTTTCCTCTACCAAGGCAGAGATTCGTGCTAAGAATATATCATCATCTGCTTTCTTCGACTTAAGAAGATGGCTGTGGGTTTGTTGGGCCTGTTTCAATGCAGCTGTTTTCTCCGCCATGCTCTGTTCCAAGAGGCTAATGATACGAAAGAATAACCATCATTACACGAAAATTTGATTGTTAATTTGGTCACGAGAATAACTTAAATCATTAAGAGACAATCTTTGCATTTTAAAAAACAAAAGGGATCGTTGATATCTATGCCCATCTGTGTCATTGCTTGTTGTTCAAGAAAATTTAGCAGGCTCTATTCGAATTTAACATAAGTGCTCTAAAAATGAGGACCTATTCAGCAATTCAACCTGATAGATAATTTTGGAAAAATGAGATTCAGTTTGTGAATTCTGAATAAAAACAAATTTTATAAAATATAGTCTTTACAACTGAATCTACGAAAAGAATTCTAACCTTATTTTCTTCTGGAAATCTTCTTTTAATTTGTAGCAGTCTACTTCGTGTTGTTCTTCAATCCTCTCCAGTTTTCTGGCAAACTCGCTGCATTGATCTTTACATAGCTTTTCAAGGTCGTCCTTGGCTGATTTGATGTTTGTTACTTCAAGTTGTGCATTTTGTAGCTTCATTTGTTCTTCATGAAGTGACCTGGCAACATTAGCATGGAAATATCAGAAACTCATAACTACAAATTAGATACAAAAGCAAATATAGCCTTGTTGAAATCCTTTGGGGAAGTCCCCTATGGCCACATTTTCCCAACAGCTCGGGCCTTCGAATCCGAGAGAGGGATGAAAATTGTTAGAGCTATGAAATGTTCGGGTTATTAGAGTGTCGAAAGTACTTTAAAAGGGTCAAGGGGAATGCAAGAACATTTCGAGTTAACGAAACCTCGAGTTAGCAAAGGTTTGAATTATCAGACATTCGGGTTATTGGGATAACATAGTAGTTTATCTCACTGTTGCATTTTGTTACGAGTCATTCCTGTTCTAATGACATTGTTCCATGTTTAGATGCGTTGTTCAATGCCACTAAATTCTTCCCCTTGGTAAGTCAGCACAATATTGAAATCACCCAACATTGTATGAGAGGAGAGGGGAGGAGAGGAAACATCTTTGAAAAACTGGGAGGATTTTGTGTTGGTGCTTTAACAATGTGTGCAAGTAATGTACAGTCATTCAAACAAAAAGAAAGGATATAAGTTTTTAAGACAGGAAATGATAAACCACAGCTATCACTATTTACATTTCAGATCCGCATATTTTGAACAAAAAGGTTCTACAGAGGCTTCTAAAAACTAAGTAAATTTGTTGCCTTTACAAGTTCAAAAGTATCTATATTACTTTAAGCGTATCATATTACTCAAATGCAACTGATCCTAATATTTTGGCCTGTTGATCTGTAATCAATCTTAAACGCAGTGAATGATCCGGCAGCAATCATACCTTATGAACAAATCTTTCTCCTGCTCCATCTTTACATGTAGTTCTTCTTTCTCCCGTTTCAAAGCGTCACTAGCATCCTTAATGATTGACATTTGTTCTTCCATTTCACTGATCGTCGACTCTTGTGCCGATATTTTCAACATATGCTTCTCTTCCCTAAAACAAAAGCTTCATGAATAGACTGTTCCCTCTCTTTACTATGATTTAAAAATTAAGTGTGAAGAAAGAAGACCTCGAGGCTACAGAAGACCTTGAGGCTACTGTCTTCAAAGAATAGAAAACGTACGAAGAAAATGCATGAGAGGAAATTCTTCACATAAATAATATTTATGTAACAGTACCTTTCTTTAGCATCTTGCATGTCTTTTTCAAAAATACTTCTCAGTTCACATAATGCAGCATCTTTTGATTCCAGATCATTGTTCAAGGATACATTGGTCAATTTGTTTTCATTCAGTTCATTCTTCAACTCCAATATCAGCTTTCTCGCGCTCTCATGTTTTTCCTTAAAATCAACATTATCGATCAATATCAAAAATTCAATCATAATCACAAATGCAATCATAATCACCAATGAAATCACACAAATCATTATCACCACAATCGTCGCAGTTCGTTATCACCATAATCACAATCACTATCACACTCACAATCATTGTCAAAAATGAGCTAATGGAAAACCCATACCTTGGTCACATTCAGCTCTTCAGTAGCCTTTTTGAGATCTTCCTCGAGTGTAACTACATATATCTCACTCTTCAAGCATTTCTGATCATCACCAATTACAACTACAAAACAAAAACGCAGAACAATTATCATATGCAGTAAACTGGGTTTAGAGATAGTAAAACTATGCATCTAAGGTATTTTTGTTTCCCTTTGCCTGAAGATCAAACTAAGCATAGAATACAGAGAATGAACTTAAACTACAGAGACTATACTACAGAGACTAAGCTGTACACCAAAACATGTGCAACTGTGTCTCTGTAACACAAGTACTCAGTATATTAGACAGGTACACAGTTACTTTCGTTCATTCAAAATATAAAATGTTTAGCAGTTATCAAAAACGTACCAAAGGCATCCTCTTTGTTATTTGGTTCTTCAAGTTTTTCTTTTAGAAAGCCGATATGATCCAGCAGTTCTTTGCATTGCTATAAGAAAGTCAAAGATTACTGTTAGGCCATAAGGCAAGTTGCAGCAGTACGTCTCAACAAAACCAATTTTACCAAGTTTGTTCTTTCTGCATTACTGTGTCTTCAAGAGATAATCACACCGGCGGGGTGGCCCAACATCACACGTACTATCTAGAAATGATTTTTAATGTGATAGATGTTTGCCTTTTACTTTGGTCAATAGGATTTCGACAAATTTCAATGAAATTTTTCAGAAGACAGGTTCCTAAATAAAAAAAAGCTTCCTTTAGTACAAAAGGGTGACTTTGGAATCAAATTTGTGGCCAGGCTTTGAATTCGAGAAGATACACTTCATGAATCACTTTATTAAGTGTTGTATTTGAGTCTTGCAACCTGATCCTACCTGATCTTTTTCTCCAACAACTCTTCGAAATTCTTCCTCTTTTATTTCAACGCTATCACAAAGCTCAGCATTTTTTATCTTCAAAGCATTTTCACTTGATTCCAGTTTATCCATTTCCTTCCGAATGCGATCCAACTTTTCGGTCTGCAAAAGATTTTTAGGTACTTGGAACACTCTTGACTATGATCATGAAACATTGATTGGAGTTTGTCTCTTTAAAAAAGTCTAGTAGTATATCGTGCACAGGAGGGAAGAGATCCCAAAGAAGGATATTAAGTACTTTATATATACCAAGTAGTTTTCTTCTTTTGATAACAAAAAACGATTTCTTGACATGTCTCTAAAATGTGATACATCCCAAAAAAGAAGCAAGCCTTTTTAGAGGCAACAAAATCAGATACTTCCTTTACGATACTGCCTGTAGGTGCGAGTAATTAGTGTCGGTAGTTTGTTAAAATTCTATAAACGCTTTGCAAAGTTTCAAGAAGTCAAAACAGCTTGAAATACAAAAATCACGAAAGATATTATGAACGCAGAAGTTTGTTTTCAGGTCCAAAATTTCTCTGGAGAAGGGAATGGGCTATTGTGATTTTATTTGGTGCAGTGGAAGACTATCAAAATTTATTGCTATAAAAATAATGATTGACCAAATCTAAGCGTTGTCAAGACAAATAAGTCAACAATGCCACCAACCTTTTCTTGAAGTTCGGCCTCAAATTGTGTTTTCAAGCTGGAAACTTCACCAGAAAGGAGTGTTTTCTCTTCCAATGCTTTAGCCAATCTTTCATTGACCCTGAGTGATGAAACATTACAGTAAATATTAAAATGGAAAGTCGGGGAGATCTCTGTGTTTGAATGGAAGTCTACTCGATATCTGGGCATCAGAATGAGATGAAATGAAGAAAAAGAAATGAAGATGCAACGCTGGCCAAAATCTCTTGTAACACTGTCTCAGCCACAACTATGAACTCTCCAGTTTCAAGTGAATTTGGTTTACTCCAATGTTATGAAACTGGTTTGAACGTAACTTGCATGATATTGGTATAAAAGATCCTCGTTGGGTTGAGGAGAGGGAAAGCTCCGGCAAGAAGCGATGGTGGATACAAGAACAAGGTGGCTTTTGACGAAGTGGAAGAAAACGGTTGGTTTCAAGGTCTTTTTGCAAACACCGTACTTTACATTTAACTTCAGCTTTTGGCTGTTAGATGCATATCCAGCAAAGGTATATCATTTAGAGCTATTTTCCAAACGAGAGTATTGCAGGAGTCAGACTTTTGTTGCTTAGAAAGCAAGTTGCTTATGGGTATGTCTCGCATATCTTTAGAGAGTAGGTTGAAGTTACGGATCGCAGTGCTAAAAATCCGCTAAAAAGCACCCATGAAATCAATGTATGTGGTGCAATAAAGGAAAACAAATTTGTCATAATATTACCTTTCAATGATATTTTCCTTGGTATCCAACTCCACTTTAACCATTCTTAGAGACGATACTTCATCTTGTAATCCAAGGAGAATTTTTATCCTTGAATTCAAATCTTTATTCATGCTTTCTACAAATTATTAAAAAACAAAAAATTCTTACATCAAATCGATTCTTAAAATTTAATTTGAACAAATATTACATACATGAAAGTATCTCAACCTAGCAACTGAGAAGATAGCGGTTTTGCATAGGTTTTGCAAGATTATACATACCGAGTACTTCGTTTTTCTTTTTAGATTCTTCTAGTCGATGTTCTAGATCATCAATCATATGATGCTGTGTTGCAAGACTAGAATTCAGTCTTCTAATTCTCACATTTAGCTTGTTCTTTTCAAACTACAAGTAGAAAGAAAAATTAGCGTTACGTAATTATCTAAAACCATAAATTCTCTTAGAACAAGAAGTGTGTCTTTAGAAAGTTCCTAGCAAAAATGTTTTGTACTGAATTGAGTCTTAACTCCTCCCCTACCGAAATTTGATTTTAAGACTGTTTTGGCAGCAAAGAAAATGGATAAACTTAGGCGGCAGCAGGAATGGAAATTTCTTTTGACCATAAGAAGGCCACTGTGAATAATTGGGCAACAGAGAGACTGAGATGTGAAGATTTAAATCTAGATAGACACAAGAAAGTAGGAGGGAGGGCTGGGGGCCAGGGGCTACAACCTCTAATTATTACCAGATTGATTTATATTTCCTTCATAACAAAGAGCTAAACGGGAAGCAACTGAATGGACAGCTCTGTAATACAAATTTAGTTCTGATGACAGTGTGATATGTCAATGAGCTGTGTTGAGCTGCAGGTATGAAAGCATTGAACAGCACCTTGCTACATAATCACATTTTATTATTTACATAATGATAGAGAAGCAAAACACTAAATATAAAAAGTGAATAAGTCAGATGATTACCAGTTCTTTTCTATCAACAACTCTTGGTGATCCAATTAATCTGAAGGGTGAATCTGCAGCAATTGATGAGCTATGTGAGTTGTTGCGTACATGACCATTAATATGTGTAGCTGGTGAGCTGACAAAGCTTGCGAATGGGGAATATGAATAGCCAGGAGAACAAATAAAACTTGAAGGTGACTTGATTAGTAAGGATTCTTCAGCAGTCACTGAAAATTAAGCATTTATAACACAGTTAAAATCAATCTATAGTCCATACAGAAATTCACAATTATTGATAGCTTAGTCAACCAATTTTAAAAAACATGCTATACACAAATTGACATTAAAGACTCATTGCTAACAATGGGGCTTTGCGAGCGTGGCGACAGTCCAAACAATGGCAATAATTGATTTTAGACAGTCTAATAATGCATTATGGGATGCTTACGTAGCGCAATGGCTCATTGTTAGCAATGAATCTTTAATAAGAAATTAATGGTCTTATCTTTTCCTGCTAAAGAGGGTTACACAGAGGCTCTTAGCAGGCATTGCCATGAAAGAATAGATCTAGCACCACTAATGGAACAGTATCAATATCCTATCACCATTGTACCAATATCGAATGAAATACTCAAGATTTCAATGAATTCTAAAAGCTAGAGAAACCATGCAATTTTGATTCTGACATGATAATTTCTAGCTCAAGTAAGGCAGCCTACCGGCACTGCATAATGCTTCATGCAGGAGCTCGCCAAGATCTCGTTCTGGTGGTCTCTCATTTACGGCTGATATAAGACACATAAGATTCATCTGATATGCTTTTGATAATGTCATTATTGGTTCTACAAATCCATGTACACTTTCTGAATTGACAGCAGCAACAAGAGTAACTGCCAGTAACTGAAAGAAAGTAAGTCAAAGGTAAAACAAATTCATTTGGATTTCTCAAGAATTGCTATTTGGATATTTGCAATTTTATCTTCAAAGATGGCAATTGCCAATTGCCATTACACTTGATGTTTCAATCAATCTGTTACTGACCAAATGAAAGCAAATATTGCTTTCATTTGTGAAAATTCAAATAGTGTGAAAATTCAAATAGTGTGACAGGCCTAACCATTTGAGGGGAGCCATAGCTCTTTATCCCCTCTAGGCTCCCTTTAAATGCTGTAGGGGAGCTACAGATTGCTCTCTTAAATTGCTCTTAAAGGTGAACTGCTGGCCTTGAAATCAATTTTTCCTTTGTTTCTATTTTATCCACACACACATAGAAGTTACTACAAGAGTTGTTTACTTCTCCCCTGTTTAAAGGATTGAATGCAGACAGAAATAAGGTGCAATAAATTGTGATTGGCCATACTTACCAGAGCTCCTTGGTTTAGATTAAAGGAGTAAAATTTATTTTTTTGTTGTTGTTAAAAGACTTCAGAACCCAACAGGAGTGCAAATTAAAGATTTTCAGAAGTTCTAGCAAAATAGACAAAACATTGGACAAATAAAATGAATGCAAAGTATTGAGCAAACACATCTTCTTTCAAGTATTGAAATTAAATTTACCTTTGCAGTCTCAAAATGATTTCCTGCCAACACTGCCGTTTTGCTAACTGCATCTCTCAGATCTTTATACAATCCTAAAACAGGAAAAATATCGGCTGTCAAAAATCTTTATTCTTCAAAAATAGTTTTTAAAAAATGGCAGTCAACTTTGGTTACCACCACTATATTTATAATCACTTCCTAACAGTTATTGTCATATAAAATTCAAATCGAAGCATGCAAAACATTTAAAATATATTTAGAACTTTCATCTATACATATATTTCCAATAGTGTTTTGGGCAAGACTATATTTAGAGTCTACTTTAAATCTAGATAGTTATCTTCAAATTGCCAACCAAAACATACATTTTAACAAGAAAAGAAAGAATAGGAAACTGACATAAGATAAATAGTTGTGAGTTGGCTCAATATGGTGTATTTACCTTCAAGATACGTGAAAATACATTCCAGTCTCCCAGATGGATCATCTGTGTATTCGTCTGTCCAGGAGTCTTTATCGCTTTAAATTTGATGATGATAGAAAATTAATTGGAATAGTTTGTAAGATTGGCATGTATACGGAAAAGTTTCTTGAAATGGAAGGAAAAATGGTTATCCTCACAATCTTCTTAATATAAATATATTATATCTTATTTTCTGATTTTATCTTTCATGTAAAGTTGTCATATAGGGACTTTAATTACCAAAAATTATTGTTTTCCTATAGCAGAAAAACATCATAAGTAAGTCTATGATTGACTTGGACTGTCAAATCTATAAAATCAGGTGCACCTCAGTCTCAACATTTTTTTCAGTCTTTTAACCTGTAAGGGTCTTGTATTTTACAATTTCATCTCAAATCCAAATACCCTGTTCACCATATAGGCTCAGCCTAAATATGATGATTAAGGAATGAAAAAAGCAAAGATTTAAAAGACAAACTGCTTACACAAGTTTAAGAATGTCCAAAAGAATAAGCAAAGATTTAAAAGAAAAACTGCTTACACAAGTTTAAGAATGTCCAAAAGAATAACACCATCGTCGAATAACCCAAAAGAATTGATTTTTGGTTTATCCAGAAGTATTTGAACCTTAAATCACAAGAAAAGAATTAAAAAGATTTTGTACCAGGACAATGTGTTCAATTTGAAGTTTAAATTGTTGAAGGAGAAGCAAACAATTAATGGAACTTTAAATAAAAAAATGAAAAGACATATATAAATATTTTCAACATTTTTCTGGTATATAGATTTACCAGAAGTTGTCAAAATGTATTGCAATACAACTGAGTAATGATATATTTGCAGGTCTATGTGCTACATGAGTCTGAAAATTGGTAAAAAGGGTTAGCAGTTTGGCTTGAAAATTCAAAAATGTTTTGAAATTTTGCAGCTTCAAAAAGGGAAAAGTTGTGCACATATAAGATGAAACTGCAAAATATCCATCATTCAGTACAGAAAAAAATTCGATTTCGGGATTTATCTGAGTTTGCTTGGCTAACAAAGAATTTTCGGATTATATTACCATGTGTGATTTTTCTTATTTATTAATTTCCAGCATTAATGTCCTAATAATGTCGAAATTGATCCTGAAGTCGGACATCGAACTTGGATGCTTACATTGTAAAATAACATTGCAGAATTTAAAATTTATTGTTGTTATTACGATCTGAAATCGATACAAATATTATAAAAATGAAAGGAAATTGCCAAGTTGCAAATATCTTCCACACAAATCACCAGTACTGGTACTAGTACATTTTGGCGGCATAACAATTTCCAAATGCATACGCTGTTTTACATTGGAATAGGATTCTTACCCATTTGAAAAGTGCTTGGGTCTTTTGTTTATCCATCTTTATGGAAATCGATTGCAGTTTATTTGAGCTAGACGATTTTTCTTACGAACGAATACATAATTTTAGCAAAAATAGGCAGCCATAAACATACAACCGACGATCTGAAACCTTTGCGCATTTTCGTTCGTTTTTTTGAACTTACCGAACAAACGCGCTGACCAATCAAATTCGTCTGTTCAGTGTCACAGGGATACGGCAAGCACATTCCTCTCTCTCCAATTCAATAATTCAATTCATCTCATTTTTTCCCACAAGGAAGAGAAAACAAGATGTCAGTTCTTCAATTAGGAGGAAAGATACCTTGTAAAAAGCCGACGTGATACATAGTTTTAAACACAAATAGGAAACTGAGAGGTATACTCTATATAAATTTTGCTCTTTGAGAAGGATTTGAAGCGATTTTGGAGCAGAATCTTTATGATCTAAAGCTAACAACCAAGTAAAATTTAGTGGGAGGCTTCAGTAAATAAAGTAAGACACGGAGTACGCATTGAGGACAATTTTTACACTCAAAGGAAATTCACTTTCAGTTTCACAAAATTCTGAAATAAGCGACTTATTGTTTGCATATAGGCAACAGGTATATCATATTATGATTGCTAATATAAAGTTTGTTGTGAATGTTTAGTGGGAACAAATATTGACTTGAATGTTTATTAAAGCAGCAGGGGCTTTTGCATTTAACAAAATCATATTATAACAAAATCATCTTTAATTGTCAGTAAAAATGCAATTCCCTACATAATCAATATATGACCCACACTTCTGTTACAAAAGTATTTAGAAATTTCACAGAGAACTTTGAAATATTAATGTTTCTGCTGCAAGCCCATGATGTTCAGAAATTATTTGTTTATTGTAGCATCCTCTGTTTTTGTGTCTTTGCACTGTAGTAACATAGTTTTTGGCTAGGATCGTTGCTAGCTATTGTGCTCAAAGGTTTGCTCAGATCCCATTTGCTGTCAATATGGTTGAGCCATCCTTTATTTGCCTATAAATTTGAAATTTTGCTGGACACCCCTAGATGCAAAAAAAACTCCAAGAGGTCGTCATGTGTCACCACACAACACCCCACCCCCTCTCCTTAAATACACCACACAGTCCTGTTTTTGCATTAGTTTATGAACAAGTTTGTGAAAAACCAACAGAGGCAATTTAGCTGGCCAGTCCTTGACCAAAAATATAAGATAGGTTTGATCCCACAAGTATGCAACAAATTGCTTATTTTGTTGATACCCTTTTTGTAGCTGCCTCGTGACTTTATTGAAAGAAAGCAATTTTAATAAATGATTAGTTGTATAATAAGATTAGATGAATAAGACTATAGTTTAAGTTAGTTGCAAAAGGCTTTTCAATTTTATCAACCTGATAAGAATATCTAACTTCAAAGCAAATTTGCTTGTCTACTTGAATTTTAGCAGGTCTCTATAAATTATCATTTTTCCATGTAGGTTGAAAATGATTCTTTAAATATTGTATGGTCAGAAAACATTCAAGGCCATTATGGCAGAGACACTGAATACAGAAATGGTTGACACAAGACTTGACAGTCTAATTGCAGAGATTGAGTCAAGTGATGCACCTATTGGTCCAGTTCTGAGGTTAGTTAATGAATTTATTTAAATGCATATTAATTTTTTGTAGGGTTTCAATGAAAGATATTTTAAAAACAGTTTCACTGGCATCAGGGTTTCATCTGTTTGTTAGTCCTTTTTCTTGATTAACCCCCATCATCATTTTTCAGTATTCATGTAATATCAAACCTCCTCCATTTCCAATTTGAGCAGAGTCCCTTCCCTCCACAGTTTGTTTTACACTTTGATATTGTACTCAGTGGCCTAGTTCAGGCCATGCTGGGAATGGCATGCGATCGCACGCCCACGCCTTGGCACACGCCTTCCGTTGCTCAGAAGTGCAGTTTATCGCACGCCTTAAATAATCTGAACACTTTATTCTAAAGTGACCAATATGGCCCAATGTAATTTTTTTATCATAATTCAACTATGAACGAAAGGTGATAATCACGCAGTCGTTTCTATTTGATTTCTACTTGACGAAAAATTTGGCGAATATTCTAATTTGCTTAAAGTTATGGTAAACGTTTTCTGGATGAAAACATCCACTTCTCGATTTCTTCAGATTCTAGTAGCCGGACTTTCAAGGCACACGATGATACCATGTCTAAAACTAACAGAAGTTTTGAAAGTGACGAAAAACTCCTGTAAACGAAGGTTTCCATAATTTTTTTATCAAAGTTTTGAGTTGAGGTCTGAAAATCGCTCGACCTTTTAGGCCGATAATCCTTGCTTTGCAGTTGTGGTCACTTGTCTCATTTGCAATAACTGCAGTGGAATCACGATATAACGAACCCCGGATATAACGAACTTCCCGGTATAACAAACTAAATGCCTGGTCCCTTGGATTTTGCGTAACAAACTCCTTACAAATTCTCTCGGTATAACAAACCCCGGATATAACGAAATCTCGTTATCACGAACCATTTTTAGGTCCCTTCATCATAATTACCCTAGATATAATGAACTTTCATAAATTTTTCATCTGTTATTTTTGTTTATTTATTTTCGGTGTTTATTTATCACTTTCTCTTGGGGAGAAATCATTTTTATAATCGGCAAAACATGCCGATGATACATTTCAAGTACTGGCTGATAGACTCAGACCACGAGATGAAAGTTTGATTGCGTCAGAAATTACTGCAAATGAGTACATTGACACTACTGAATACCTTTTTACATATGAGACATTGGCAATGAGAGACGACAAAACTTTATTGAGAGACCCAGATGGAGAAGCAGAAAAAGACAAATAAGAATGTGAAGTAATTGAAGAAATCATTCAGGCACCAACTAGGAGCGAAGTTATACCAGCTTTGCCAATCTCTTGGTCCCAAGTTATAAAAGGAACATTAAGATTTTCATTTTCAATGACCAGCCAGTTGTATTATTTGAATTCAGATTGGTTTTTTTGAGTTAAATGGTACATGTATGGCTGTACATGTGCACAGAGGTTGGAGATAGCCTAAACAAGCCCACCACAGGTTTTTTAGGCGTGAACTGCGAAAGGACCCCCAAAAAACATTATCTCTCGGTTTAACAAACTCCCGATATACGAAATATTTTCTGGTTCCCTTCAGAGTTTGTTATATTGGGATTCCACTGTAGTTACAACCCCATGTTACATGTAAGGCTTTGTTTATTTAGACAGGCTTATTGATCTTTAAGCTTTAAATGATTTGACCCAGATTACACTGTGGTTTACGAGTGTATCTTGCAAGTGCGATCAGTAAAATCCCGTTTTCTCAGGACTCACAATTCCTCTATATACAGTTTACTTTATGTGCATTTTTCTAATCTGTATGCAAATACAAAACATTTTAGAAACTTTTACTAATAAAATGTGGGCAAAAATGTTCCAAAATTAAGAGACTTTGAATTGTGAGGATTTAGCTACTGTAGCTTTCTTACAAAATATAAACGTGCAATTAACCATTTAATTCGTTCTAACATTAGTCAACAGATAAGCTTTCTTTATGGTGAAGACACAGTTAGAATTCTTAAATTCTGAGAACGATATTGTCAGGAGAAGCAGACCAGAAGGGTTTATAAACTGCAGGATTACATATTAATTAACCTACCTTATTGTTAATATTTTTCTCTTTAATATGTTGGGTTTGATGTTAATAAAGCTTGTTTGATAAAATGTATTGATTGGACTAGCCTTGCTTATGTTTTCTTACGATAAAGTTATGTAGTCTAGTCCTTATACAGCTGACTGTATTATTAAGTACTTTGGTGCAATAGCACACCATTGCACGCCTTGGCACCACAAGGAGTGCGATTCATTGCACACCTGCCATCTTATTCCCAGCATGGCCTGTAGTTTGAATAAAACCATGTTCTATGACTATTAGTGATACAGTATAAATTACTTGCCATAAAGTTAGCCTAATGTAACATACTGTAACACACAGTACAGAATTAAAGAAAAAAAGATATATATTAACAAAATATATATAGATTATAATATCATAAAAACTACACAACAAACCATTAGACATTAAAATTTAAGTTGAATTGAATTTTCCATTAGAATAGATCAGAATTCAATGGTGTTTTGCAACTTACTTTGTGTAATTGTAGGTAAAACCTTAATTCTTCCATATTTCTTTATAATGTATAATTCATCAATGTCCGTTGTCAATATAAGACTGCTTCTTTCAATTAGATCAGTGTATGATGAATGTATCCAGCAGCAGTTCCTTTCAAAGCTTGATGACAGAATCAAAACACATGACAAAGAAATAGAGAGAATGTGTAATTATAATTACCAAGGATTTGTCGAGTCTGTCAATGAACTGATCAAAGTGAGGTCTGATGCAAGGACTTTAAAGGTATGGTCTGACAGAACTCTGTTCTGAATTTGTAACTTATGATTATCATGCAGATGAAAATGTTTAGGATCAGCTTTTTGACCAATCCAATTTGCCATATACCATATTATTAGTGATCAGTTAATGTCAAAGCCTCTTGTCCTGTGATTTGTGTCAATAATTCAATGTAAATGTGGCCTAATTGATCCAAGCAGGAAACAACGTATGGATATAAAAAATAAACTTTGCCAATTATGTTTGTTTTATAAGTTGCTTATGTTCATTCATCAACGTATTGAAAACTTTGTGTAACTGAACATAGGTCCAGGTAAAAAAAGCAGATGATAGAATGCAGAGTTCTGGTGGTGAGGTATGTGAAAAGATTTTATATGTGCAGAAAACATATTTTTAGCTTTGTGTACTGTTCTTAATAATATTCCTACAGTCCTGGTGATATTAGGTGGGCAATCACTAGACACACCTCCACTCAGGCCTAAAACTAAGAGGTGTTCATTTTATCACATTTTATCTATTCTTTGTCTCTTTTGTTTCTTTAAATTTCTTATGTGTGTGTTATATTTGTGCTATTTCCGGGGTACATTATAACTCGTTGAGGCCTCCGTTGAGGCATGGATTGCACGTCATCCATGCCTGAATTTTTCAAGGCTTGCATTACCAGCACCCCAACAAATTTCATATTTCCAAGGACTGTTCCTATTATAACAGATTGTTTTATCTTTAGTCTGCATTTGTATTCCTGTATAAATTTTTTTTTTGGCTGCTTACAGCTGATGTAGTTCATTATTTTGTTCCTAAAATCAATTTTACCAGACAAAAATAGGTTTACAAGAGACCCCCTGGAATTGCACTCCAATTTTGATCAATGTATGGAAAATATGAAGGGCTATCTAACCTGCTGTAGAATTTTGAAAGTTATGCACAAACTATTTAGTGAAATTTCTAGTGCAAAATTCTACCCTAATATAGGAAATGTCCATAAAACATTTTGCATGCCACTACTACCCCTCCCAAAAAGCAAGAACTTTTGGGTGCAGGTGTTAATAATTCATTTACATCCTTTCTAGCTTGTTGCTAAACTGGAACAGCTAGAAAGTTGTCGAGTGGTACAAAAAAATATTGCTGCTACTATAGAGACCCTGAGCCTTTGCTTGCCAGGTACCAATCAATTATGCTTGAAATAATGAATTAATGAAATAAGAAAATGATATTGACAAATGAAATTAAAAGTAAGGCATATTGCAAATTGCAAGCTACCCCACACATAACAACGTATTCTATTAAATGTATTTGAAAAATTTTGCTAGTTACTTTGTTTGCAATCAATATATGTCTGGTAATACTTTCATAGGATCTCACTTCTTGATAGTCTATTGTGTAGGATTTTTTGAAAAATTGGATGAAGATCTTGAAGAATCAAATTTGAGTTTAAATTGTGCTATGGAAAATCATAAGAACTTTGAATGCTGTGAACATGTTTCATCGCCTATTCTTGTTTCACTATTTAAGACTAGAAATTTGATTCCACATTGATTGTTTTTTGGATAGAACTTTTGAAGAATATAAGAATTCCTGATAAATACTGGATTTGTAAACGATTCAACTAAGAAGCATCATTAATTGATAAATTAAATCTCAATATTTTTTATAGTTTTGGAAATGTTTTCAAAGTTGAAGGAGCAAAAAACAAGCAAAAAGTGAGTTTATTTTTTTATTTAGAGTACTCAAAAAGAGTTGCCTTTCAATAATGATATTCATTTGCAAGGGGCTCTTCTATAAAATCTCAAGAAATAAAAGCGAAGTCATTACCTAAACCTAACTGGAATGTATCTTGATATTCTCATATACACAACTTGATGACTAGGCAAAAGAAGGGCACATCCATGGGTACTTAACCTCTTTAGAGAAAGGTTTATAATTAGCAGCACCGAAGATTTCATGTTCTGGTATAAATGATGAATATCTGTCAGGATTTTGATATTATCAGGGTTGCTTTTGCTACCGTCACCCTGTTCTACAGTATATGGATTTGTCTTTTTCTTGTAAACAGAGTCCTGTGAACTGTTAATCCTTCCTCTGGATGATTCCATCAAGCCCTGAAAGCCCTTTCTCGCAGCCTTTCACTTTGGGATCTTTATGTGTAGTACAACACTTCTCATATAATCTAGGTACTACTTGGCTTTGCGAACTCTTGAACAGCTCGAACAAACGTATTTAGCTAGGAGCAAAAAGTAAGTAATTTGCAAATATCTGCTTAAAATTTCACGGAGCTATTTATTTGTTATACTGCTTAATATGTAACTTACCTAGCTAAATACTGCTACACATAGAAGAGTTTTTCTGGTCTTATTCACCCTGATGTCTTTAATGACGACCTATTGAATTTTTAAACCGTTGCAAAACTTTCAGTTTGAATGAAAAAGCCTTTCTCAGCTGCATCGCCGTGTGTTCATATAATCATTATATCCTGTTCTTTCAATAGTTTTAGGTTTACGGAAATAATGAAAAGCCAACTGCCTGCGTTTCGTGAAGGAATCAAACATTCTGCAATGGAAGATCTCATGGTAAGTTTCATCTGTCTTTTAAAATCCTTCGATTATCTGCGAATCTTTCATATTGAATGTTTAAAAAGAATGTTTACATCCTCTCTTTTCTTGGCAAAGTACAGCAAGCTATTTAAGATCAGCCAGAAGATCGAGCGACTTGGTTTTCAAGTCCAATGTAGGCAACTAATACTTGAGTTGAGTTTTCCTGTATCTCTTTATTTTTATGGGGTTTTCTTGTATATCAGTAGGTGTACGGAGGATACTTGACGGTAAGTGAAGACATGGGTAAAGACAGTAAAAAGATTTAATTTGTGACATTGAAAGGAATATAACCTAATGATGATATGATGCCATGGAATTTAAAAAATAAACATGGCCTCCAAATAAATAAAAAATGATTTGATGCCTCCCAGAAATTTCTGCAGTCACTTTCAATCTTAAATCGATTGCCTGGTAGTTCCCTTTTAACATTAGAAGTTCTAGCACTGGCATTTCTTTTGTTCAAAGATAGCTTTACATTTTCACGTTGCATTTTTGAAGTGTCCAGATTTTCTTGTTTTTAGTTGTTCTTGGAAAATGTACGTGCTAAATCTGAGAAGCTCGGGAGCATTGCAATGAGACAGGTGGGTGAAAATGTGAAAGAATGAGAAAACAGCGTTTGTAACTTAACAATCTGCTCTATGAAGTAACACTTTTGTATACATAAAGTTATTTTGTCTATACAATTAAGCCTAAATCTTTGCAACCTGATAGATATCTTCAATCTGCACTGCAATCTGGAATAGGAATCGAGAGTTCCAGAATCAATGTAAAAACCACTTACTATTTTCTCTATTCATGTTGCGTTGAACTTTAATTCCTAATGCTCTTATCAAGTTTCTATTCATTCTCCCTTTTCTGACAGGCACATCAGCAGTACAGTCTGACCTTATTGCACGGTGTAGATGTTAGCACAGATGACGATGAGGTACATATCTTTAACCATCAAATACATAAAAATAGACAAGCAATTTTTTAAATACAGTTTTTATTGTTAATGTATTCCACTTGTATTGTGTTTGTCCATTTTAGAATAAACTCAGTTTTCAACAACCCTCACCTACTACTAGGAATATATTTTGCAAGAAAATCTGTTTCATTATTCGATTTCTTGAAATGGAAAGTCACTATATAATGAAAAATCAATATTTCGAATTTATTAAGCTTTTTTCATATTTTGGACGGATTTTGAAGGTTAAAGAGATGGAATAACAGTCTCGCTTTACGTATACCACATTAAAACTTTTATTAATATAATATCTAAATAACTCTGCACAACCAATCAACTTCAGGTGCTGTTTTTCTGTATAATCTTTCTCTAACGAAACATTGATTCTTTTGATTTTAGGAAGTGGATTTATGTCCAGCTGATCTGGTTGATTTCTCGCCCGTCTACAGATGCCTTCATATCTTCACAGCATTGGTATTCATTTCTAAGTTATGATAATTTATTAGTCATGTTGTTTTTTCAGGATTGTATGTAAGAGAGAAAGATTTATCTTTGTGTCGTTTTTTGTTGCGAGGCTTTATTAGGTATGGAAATGTCTGCTTTTGGTATTTCTTTTCTATTATTGTCCCTTTTCTGTCACAAAAACATAGAAGTATGCAATATTACAAAACTCAGATTTAGTTATTGGCGAGGTGTTTGAAAATGCGTTAAAATTCTTGAGCAAATGGCACAGTACAGGACTTGGGATGCCACGCTCCCTTTATTGCCAAATATTGTCATACGTATCCCTGACTGGTATTCCCCAATGTCTTACACTTCATCGATGTGAACGACTGAGTTAGTGATGCGATGTACTATCATGTGGAAAATGTTCACTCGACTTTCCAATGCTTTTTCAGGGTGAGCGAGAACATTTTGAAAGACATTACAAAAGAGAAAGAAAACAGCAATCTCGACTAGCTTTTGACTGGCAAAGTGCTGGCTCTCATAATATTGTAAGTATGGTATTGAAATTTTAAGCCCATCTAAAAAAAGCAATGATGGTCATATCCATATCCATTTGCAAAAACATCTGGCTTACATATTTCAACATTTTGCAACCAAGGAGTAAGAAAAGGGTTCATCCTTATATGTAGTTAAGGGAATAGCCTTAATGCAGTATGACACAGAAATGGTTTGTGGTGAATGTTCAATAGGAAAATAAGAAAGACAGAAATTGTGTCGAAATACATTCACCCTTTTCTAATCATTTTGTTTATTATATTTGTTTGTTATGATATCTGACGCTTGTTACTTTTACCGCAGCATGAAAGTTTAGACGCCTTCCAATCCTACTTTCACGTCATCGTGGGGTAAGCAACAATAAATTCCTAATTATTACCCCTCAGTTTGCCTGATTTGTGCATTAGAGGGAGCAGTTATAATTGGGAGGGTTCTAATTAACTTCTTCCTACTGAAACAACCCAACATGGTTGCCCTCCAAGTCTTTCTACTTCTGAACGGAATTACTTACAAACATAGAAACAGGAGAGCTAGAATGCGCTAAAAGGTAATAGTAAAAAGGACGAAGACACCCTTACATTCATGTCCTAAGTTTTATATTCAAGAATGACAATGTGAATATCAAAATTTTATCAGATTGATAAAATTCTAATCTTGGTTGAACAGTCCATATGTGATCGATGTCAGAGGTGTAGAGCTAGGGGGCTCAGGGGGCCCTATGTAAATGCCACAAAGGAGCCTACTACTTCTTTTTCCTACTACTCCATCTGAAACTCTGTGTGAGCTTCCTCCTTGTAGTTTTCATAGCAACGTATCTCTGATCTATCTATGTTGTATTCTCAAGCTATGGCGGTAAACAAATTCTACAAAATGTTTTTTTCTAAATCATTTTCCCGAGTCCGCTGCCGGTCTCAAATCAACGAGAACATTTTTATTTCAACAGCTTTTTCTTAGTGGAGGATACGGTCATGACAACAACTCAAGGTGTAGTCACAAGGTATGTCGTTGGTTTGTCTGAAGACCAGATTGTATTTGTCTTTAATATATGTAACGTTCACCAAAAAGACAAAGATAACCAGTATGCATCGTATGCATTGTGTGCAATCATTGAACACTTTTCTGTAGCGATGCTAGTTCTTCCAAACGTGGATCTTTCTGAGATCTTGCTTAAACTATTATTCATAATTTCTAATGCCTCTCTACTTCTTAATGCATCTTTGCCTTGTGTTGCATTTGTTTCTGCGAATTAGTGAGGGAATAATCTTTGGATGAATCTGGTGTTGTCTGATTTTTCAATTTAAAAGGTATTTTTTTATTTCCTGAAGCTGTTTACTTAGGGTTTGTATTTGTATCAAATGGAAGCAAGTGACCATTAAGCATGGCTTGATTGATAATATTTATACGTAATTCGATTGCAGGGGAACTGTGGACGAATTATGGGAACATGCTATTCCAAAGATCAGGTCGGATCTAACTGCCCAGTGTGTAAGTTCGTTTTCTCCAGTTATTGCTATCGCTTTTCGGTCACTATTTGACTTCTAACTGAAGCTGCTTTAGAAGCTATTTTAAAATTTGTCTCGATGCCATTCAAAGTCTTATATGATAGCGGTACTTGGAGCTTATTTGCGCTGGAGGATCTTTTGTATCGGGAAGAACGAGCACTTTGCTGCAGAAATCACATCATTCTCTTTTTTCTTCTCAACACGAAGGAACGGGAGGCAAGTTCAAAATGAAACGTACTCTTCTCTTCTTTCTTTCCTCTACTTTCTCTTTTTCTCTTTTCTATCAGACTCAACACATGAAAATCAATTGAATTTTTTTATTCTATTCCTGTATTTTCGTCTTTTTATGAATCTTATTTGTAACACGATGTACTAATGTTTACATTATTCTAATGTTACAGGCAAATCTAGAAGACCCAGAAATGATGCTAAAAGTAAAGGAACTGGTTGTATGGTTCAGCCACACGCTAGCTGTGAGTGCGATCTATCGTTATTCTTGATTGTCATCTATAAACGCTCTGTTTTCAGGGACTATTTTTTGGAGGATTCATCCCAATTTTGTCACTAACAATTTTCCACATACTAGTTGGCTGAAGTCAAAATCAAATACTTCAGTCTTACAAAGAAGTGTTCTGTGAACTCGAAATTTATCTTTACACGAGAATCAAAGTATCAACAAAAATTTGCTCCACTTCTTGAGGGGTATTCAACACGCTTTTCTACAGTTTTGTTTCATTGTTTGGCTTTTTCGACAGGGGTACGGGTTCAGCGTCACTGCATTGTATGATCTTTTGACCAAAATGAGGTTTGTTTTGTTTTAGTTCTTTCCTTACTCTAATGAGAATCGCAGATTAAATTGGAAACTGAATTTGTCAAATGCTTGAGGTCTCCAACAATCGCTTGCTATCTGCTAGATGTTTGGGGGCTTACTGCTAGGACAGAGAAATGAACTCGAAAGTGGACATCTCGGGGGCGTGGAGGGGGGAGCGGTCGCCTCCAGTATTTTGGAAAATAATGGTTTTTTGTTCTAAAAAAAGTGGGAAAATATGAGGTCATTTTATCAAAACAATGATCTTGCCTTCTCCCCCGCCTCCCCCGGCCAATATCTGCCACTGAATTAACCAGTCAATCCTGTGATAATGATACCGGCCCACTTTCCTTTCAAGTATCAAACAATTTTCATGAGAGATGACATTCTAATAAATTCATAAATTCATAGACTGCAAATATATTTGATTATAGGGACCAATACAATGAAGTTCTAGCAAAGAAGTGGACGAAAGGTTTCAGGTAAATGGATGTATTTATCATTCGGTACAAATTACAGAAATTTGAGATAAGCAGTATGCATTGCAGGATTCAATTCTCCTATCAAGATATTTCCCATCTGTATATAGGCTTAATGGTCCTCTTATCGTTTTTGATCTATCCATTATCTTCAACGCTGAAGCAAGCTAAAGCATCATTTTTGGTGTGTGTACTTCACAATGCTGCTGCTGACATGTTTTTTCTATTGTCGTAGACATATAGAGTGTAGATAAATACAGTTAGACATATAGATTTCCTAGCGAACAATATTGTTTAGAAGACAACTCAAGAATGCCTCTTTAAAGATTTTTAGGCCAAAACATCTCGGTTCCAAAAATAGACATTGCATTAACATTTCCTTTTTTCCTACCAGCTACTAGTATGCAATTCCTTTTTCCAGTATAGATAATTACGGTTCCACCTTTGTAGGGTAACCCGTCCCCTTCCCCATCTGTTCTTGTAAGTTTGAGTTTTACCGTTCATTGAATCTAGTGATTAGTGAATCTAGTGAATACCGTTCATTGAATCTAGTGAACTTGGTTCAACTGATAACTACACGTCACTGTACATCGCAAATGAGGAGGAGCTTAGCATTCTTGAAGAATTCCCCAAACACTTATGTCCTTCGAAGGTGAGCGATCCGTTAATAGACAACTATGCATTTATATAGAGTTTTATCGGTAAAACATTGTTGCTCTTGAAATGTAATAATTTCTCAAGTATGCAAATGACTTTTAATGACGATGCTTGAGTTTTCAAGCAAGATAATTACCCCTTGTCTGTTCCTCTGTGCTGGGAGGATCATTTGATGTGTGTAAAGGTTATTGTTTAGCAACTAGTGTTGATCCTTGCCAATCTGATTGCCACAGGTGGCCAAGTACAGTCGAACAACGGTAAGATTGAGACTACCTATTATTGCTTTTAAAGACCCCTTTTGCACATAAGTGGCTTATTAGATCTCCGTTTAGGCCATGAAATCTTGAAACAGCCCTAGATCATATTTGGTAGAAGCATTTTTTCAGGAAGCACTTCCATTCTCTTTAGATTCGCACAAATTCTCTTTTATTTGCCTTTCTCTTTTATCGCTTACAAGCAATAATATATTAGTTGCGTTTTATTTTATTGTGTTTATTTTTGTTGTTTGTTTTCACTCATTTATCTACTTGGTCGCAAGTATTCTTCTGGAGTCCGGCGAGCAGTTTTGCTGTCGTGGCCTATCCATTCTTTTCAAAATAATATAGAGTTTGTAGACCTTGCCAACCTTATGTTTTTTCCGGCACTTTGCATTTAAGCGTATTACATATTTGTTTTTTCTCGCGGAATATTAGAAATCCCACCGTTATTATGAAGTGCACATGGTATTCACTGGCTAAAATCCGAATCTGTATACTGTCACCTGACAACAGATCCTTCCCAACCATAGATGTGACGTCGGTTCTATTTAACTAGCCTCCCTTGTATTTTGCCATAAACCTCCTTTATTCTCCACATATTTAACACTTTGCATTCTAGGATGGTTTTCCCAAGATGTATCCATTTTCAGCCTACGTACCAAAAGCATTCAAGCAGGCATGTTTTTTTGTGTTTTTAATGTCATCTTGCCTTCATTTGATTACATCTTTTTAAAAATTTATCATGATGGAATCAAGGAAAAACTTGTTGTCGACTTAAAGGAATTCAATTTTGTTGAATCGTTTGCTTATAAATCTAGCATAAAATTTTAACTACCCAGTGATAGCTTCACACACCGTTAAAAACCTGACTGCGCTATTAACTTTTATTAACTTTCTCAGACATCTTGCATAAATATTTGTCCAGTTCATGTATTTTGGTCAATTAAGACAAAAGTTACTGATTTGATATAACCCTCTCAATTTAGGTGAAAGAGTATATTTTAGCTTCTACAAGGTTCAATGAAAACCTCAATATTAGGTATGTGTGTGTTTTCCTCCCTTTAGATTGTTAGTAATTGGCTTTCGCCTCGTGCTTATTATGAATCTTGCATGTCAAAGCAACAGCTCTTAAAAGGGAAGAATTTTGATTGTTAAAAGCGTCGGAGGCTTGCAAAAACAAGTATAAACAGGCTCTTTATATTATCTAGTACACCTTCGACTCTGGAGGGCCCTCCAGTCTGTGCCCTAGCCCTCTAGTCAAAAACATTAACCGTGAAAAATTGGATTTTAGATTATTCTTTTAGTCTAGGTGATTCAAAACAGTATCAAAAAAGCTAGAGGCTTTTATTTGTTACCTACAACGATATTCTTTTTTATGTAATCAGAGAAGATCAATAAACTGTTAGGATGAAAATAAAACATCAACCCAAACATTTTTGGCTATCTTCAATAACAAATCTACTTTTGCAGCCGCACAGAGATTGATCAAGCTATTAGAAAGTCCACCAACTTCTTGCTAACGAACGTTCTTAGTGGCAAGTATTGTTTTTCAATGACTTATAGTCCTGTGTGTTGAGCTTTTAAGAAACATTAAAATTGATAACTCCAGGTATCGTGTTAAGAATAAGTCCTTGACAGATGATTCGAAGCAAAACCATCCATGCGCAGCTTTTCTTTTTTTCTTTTTTCAATTTAATGTTTTATTTTTCCTACTTTTTGCTTCTTGTTTCATGTATTTTATTTAGGGTTTCGCAGTTATTCTATTCAGTGGTTTAATACTCTGTGCATTTAATTGCCTATTTTTTTGTCGTTTGGATTATGGTGGCTTTTAGACAGCTTTCTCTTTGTCTTTAACAATATAAGCCACATTTGATTCAATTGACAAAACCACTGTGTTGGTTTAAATTTTGTCAACAGCGAACTTGTTGTTATCTCCAGGCTCACTGAAAACTTTGATAGCACATCCTGCCTTGAATCTTGCGCAGGTATGTTTTTTTAATTGCAATAAATCTTCAAGTGTAGATTTCTAAAGATATTCCTATAAAGAGTTCAGCATTCTTTTTCTATAACTGAAGAGTTTTTGCTGTCAAACCAACATTTCTATGGGAGTATTTTTCCCCACTGCCATTTTACTTTTGAGTTTTTTGTTTAATGAATAGATTTCTGCATAGATTTTTGTGTCTCGATATATTTGATTTGATATGAGATATGCTGTTGCATACTCCAGGTCCAATTTCAAAATCTTTTGCTAACAGCTGGGTTTCATTTTGTGTAGCTTGTCCAGATATCTGTTAATACAATGCATCTAGAAAAGGCTTGTCCTGAACTGGAAAAGTTTATCTCAAGTGTAACTGGGTGAGTTGCAAAATTCAAAGGATTGAGTTGTCCTTTTAGGCACATGACATAACTTTGCACTTCAAGAATTTTTACCTCAGTCTAAGCGTTTACTTTGCTTTTTCCTTTTTTCTTTAGCCCTGGGATTGCTCTATATATACCTTTTGGTTTATTTATCCATGAAGTTTCTAGCTTGCTTCTCCAAGTTCCGCGCTTTAAACGATCACCCTGTTCTTTGATTATAAAACCCCATCTATATCTTTTTATGCAGCACTACAAAAGGCAGGTTAGCATTAATGTCATATAGTTTGTGCCAGAGACTTATATTGTTCCACTGTCACAACTTTGAACGACAAGCTAATCTGGGGGTATTCCTAGCCCCCATCCCCTTCCATCTGATTATGAAAATTATGTCACTGGAATGTACGTTCGGCTTTAGCCAACAGTAGTGAATGGAAATCTACACAATCTCATATCTTATTGCCTCATTTTAAGAGAAACGCCCTGCCTAACAGGAGCACCCTTCAACGTACGAGTCTTTGCTTTTTTATAGTGCTACTGAAGAGAGCGTCAGTGTTACGAAATTATATGGCAGCTCAACCTTCAAGGTCTGTCTCATTTTCTTAAAATTCTGTCACATCACTCTCAAAAATGATGTATATTATTTTAAAAACTCCCTTAAAAGCCTAGCCTGCACTGAATTTTACATGAACTGTTTACGATGATATCTGCTATACCTGCATTGTATAGAAGCACTGTCAAATCGCATTTGATTTCAGTATAACTTTATATTATGAAATATAAAACTGTACATTTTCAATCGTTCAATTTGTTGTTTATTTTTAGGACGTTCGAGCGGAAGCCGAGCAACGGATTTTTGAAAAACTTAATTCGAAAATGGATGAATTCTTTGGACTCTGTAAGGAGATTTTTTTTTCGTAGATAGTTGAAAGTTCCTCAAATTCACTGCCCTTTCAACTAGCACATCACAAGTCTTGTCAATGAAAAGCTGTGATAACCCTACTAAGAACACTTACTGTTTTTTGTTAAGCTTAAATTGTAACATTCCAGTCGCCAAGATATTTTGTACTCCTCACATGGAAATGTAAAACTACAATATGATTTTTAAAATCAAAGTTATAATAAGAAATATTTTATTTTTTACAGCAAATTACAACTGGATGCCGACTTCACAGCGCTCACATCCCAGCGAATACCTCGTCGATCTAATTGCATACTTACAAGGTGCCTTTATCACCTTTGAAAGTCTTCCGGTAAGTTCTTTAAATCGAATTTAATTGAATGCATTTTATGAGCTGTGAGGTAAAGGATACTTTGGGATCTTTCAATGTAACGGATGTCAATTTTTAATAGCAGATCCAATACCGTTTTCGCTTCGCATTCTTGTTGAGAAAAACCTCCAATCTCGCTGGTTTCAGGATAGAGAACCCAAGAGCAGAAATATGAATCCAAAGAAAAGACAACACTTCGCTTTACATCTCCGTCTTTTTCCAAATATCTTAAACGACTTCGACGACCACTGCGTCGACCGCTACTTTTTCTAATAAATTTGCGGAATATTTACGTTTACTTACGTTGCTAATTAGTTTTGAGTCACGAACATTTAATTATAACTACCAATCAACTTGCTTATATCTTAGTTAGGAGTTTATTCTGGTAAAGCATAATAACTTAATCAGCCAGCGTGGTATAACTATTTCTTATAACCTCGGATGGATTCAGCTTAAAGCGAGGTTTTGACGCAAATGCTACACTAAAACAACAACAACAAAATTCTTACATGACTAACAAAGAACTCGATGAAATCAATGAACCAACTGTTAAAATACACGTGCTTGATGCAAAATGGCGGATTCCCAACAATTCTCAAGAAACATAACATATTGGATGATTACAATGAAAAAGTCATCGAAGTGTGGAACAGGCCGAAATTAAGTCCATCCGGAGCTCATTCTAAGAAAGAAATCTAGTTCCACCCATAGGTTTTTTCTATGGCAAGAAAACAATCGATAGGGTTTAATTGAACATTATTTGTGTGTTTTTACAGGGAGACGTTGCAAAAACTGCCTGTATGTCATCGTGCAAGCATCTGGCAACCAAGTTGAAAGATTTTCTCTTGACGGATGAGGTACGTTAGCTATGGTCTTCGTCAGCTAAGCGGAATTTCGATCACTTCCAATTAGATGCTTTGTTTACAATATTTTATAGTCAGTCTGGTTTGGTTGTTAGCAACTTTCTTGAAAGCACCCCCAGGCTGTGGAGGGACAGCGCTACGTGAGTTTTAGGCCACCATGAAAATATACGTTAAGCAAAATCAACCAGAGTTGAGCATTCACTAAGATATTACCGTTCAAAATATTCCAATAATCAGATGTCAGACTTCTTTTTATCTTCGGGGGGGGGGGGCTTAGGCCCATTCTTTTCCTTTCCTTAAAAACTATCTTACTTTGTTCTGTTTTCATTTCAGTCAGTTATCATTGATTTAAAAGCCTTTTGGCAATTTGATTTGAAACCCTTTGAATAAGAATCGGAATGAAAATGAAAAATTTCTTTGATATCTTGATTTTACTATTCATATATTCATCTCTAATGTTTATGCCATTTATTTTTATATCCAATTGAATTCGTACATTAAAGGTTAGTCTAACTTACACTATCTGTGATGGTTAAACCTTGAAACCGATTGCTGTTTTATTTTTGCACGTGTTGTTCATTTATTGTAAAAGGAAGTAATTTTTTTCTACAGGTAAAACAGATGAGCCTTAATGGCTTGAAAGCATTTAATCTCGACTTAAAGCATTGCGAAGGCATGTATAGATTTGTGCTTAAGGATTGGATATTTTTGTCACATGTTTAGAATCCCCAGGCAAAATAGAGCCTTTTTGTAAAATTATAGTCGTGTGAATGGTAACAATGTAAGACGTTCCACGTCAAAAAACGACTATAGTATTTGACCTAACGGAAAGCTTGTCGTTTGAAGGATAGCTGTTATATGATTTAGTCTTTTTATGGTGTCATATTCAATGAGAGATTCATGATTTTTATATGGTATATTTATGTTTTATAACGAGCTTGGCAATCTTTGCAAGTGGCGTCGATGTATTCCTTTGTGTTGTTTCGTTGTTTCTTTGCTAGCTTCTTTTCTAAATCATTTGGCTTCATCGATGTCAAAATAAAAATGTTTTTTTGAATGACTTGCAGACTTCGTTTCCTCAAAGCCAGTTGAAGGATTTGAAGAGGGAATGCTTGAGATGACCTTTGTTGAGCTGAGACAGGTAGCGAACGCATCACCTTTATACGTCATGTTTGAAACTTGTGATTCAACGATATTCTTGTTGCGTTTTTAAATTACTCCAACTAGCTTTACTTTTGCATCAGAAACTATTTTGCATAGAATGATTATCCGCGATAGAGATTTTATCAATAAAGCAGCCTTCGTTGGATTAGCACCAAATTTCTTATACCTTCCCTGTGATTTAAGACTTACGTAAAGTCATATTAAGAGATTGATAGTATTTTCAAGCCTACCTTAGAAATTGATAAACAAGCAAGCAAGCAGACGCGCCAATAAACAAAACAAGCAAAGATATTTTCAGTACAGATGGGTTAAAAGCGCTTAATTGTGTAAAGCAGGACGGTTCTTAGCTGCAACTCCAAGTTTTAGTCTTGATGCAATTATAATGCAGCAGTTTACGGATAACTAGAAAGCTTGACCTTTACATGGTCATGCACTTCATTAAGGACAGCCAGGTAAACAGTAATTTTCATTAGGGTTTCCATTTTAAAGAGATTTACAGATTTAAATTCACAGATTTTCGCAACTCATTTAAGCAACAAACACCAATAAATTTAAGATAGTCAGTTCCTGATCCAGATCGGTTTGCAGTATAATGAACATCGCATTACAAATCATTATGCTACCCTTTGAAAGCCCTTAGAATCCAGGGCAGAGACTGGATTTTTGGAGAGTAGAATCATGCTCTACAAATACATGTCCTTATTTAAGCATTTGTATATCCTTCAGATTGTAAACCTTCTGCTAGATGGAGACTGGAATACATTCTGTACAGAATACACCGAGTCAAAAGAGACTGGTAATCGAAAATATGGAAGAGTTACCCCAGGACTGGCTGCAAAGCTGTATGAGAAGTACGTCTTATGTGTTTGCCGTTTTACTCATCACCAATATTTGCCGATTTCGTTTCTGGCCTGTTTTGGATGCAATGAGTCTTTTTTGATTTTCTTGATATATTTTTTTAGTACTCAGGATAGAGCCCTAATGAAGTGGCTGTCATACGGCTGACTGGTAAATGACTGTGCGGAAGGTCCTTTTTGTTAAGACACCCATACTCCGCTCTGCTTCATTCATTTTTGGGGGTAATGGGGATGATTTGAGTGTTCCAGCTCATTGTCGTCAGGAAGTTTGATTATTTTCGGGGAATCTTCACTTGAGCACATGCTGATACTTAAAGACTCATTGCTAACAATGAGCCTTTGCGAGCGTGACAAATTGTCCTGATGACGACCCATGCAATGGCAGTAAACTTCTACAGATTAACCAGAATTGATCTCAGACTGTCTGAAAATGCATTGTTAGCAATGAGTCTTTAATCAAGTGCAAGGATTCTTTTTGTAAAGTACAAGCTCCTAAACCATCTATTGCTCATGCTCACTGATTGAGCGTTTGAATAGGAGCAATTATTTGAATATTTGAATCTTCCTATAGCTCATGTCGATCAAAATACTTTTCTGTTCAGTTCAATACTAATGAAGTTCAATTTATAATTAATCTCTTTAGAATTACCGACACCAAAAAGGGAATTGCAGTGAAGAAAACCGATCGGGATAAAAAGAAGACGAAAGAAAATATTCTAAAGAGACTGCGAGAGCTTGACGCTGAAGGACGTTTGTAAATTATAAAATATGCTAATATGAAATTGAATTTGTAAAATTATGATTCCAAAGCGTTTGGGCGATCCTTGAAAGTCTATAACTGCAATTTTAAACTGTTTGGGAATGACTTTGAAGAAACTCACCTCCCTATTCACCTGTTTTTGCGATTGTGTTTTATTGTGCGATCATTTTGGCATTAAGAGAACGAAGATTACAGCCTTTCTGTTTTACAAGCTTTACGAGAAAAAAAAATTTTCAGTCTGCTTTTGAAAATTATAACATCCTTATAAAGACTGCACATAATTAGTTGCATTAAAGTTTTATTTTATATTAATTCCAAGTGAACTATCTTCATCAAAATTCTTAAATTCAGTTTTACGAATATTATTTTTGCTCTGATAATTAATGATATAATGCTCTAGAATTAATTGTAAATTTAATTTTTGTATTCAAATGATTTGAAAATCGTTCTATCAAAGATGTATTTTTATTATGTTTTGCTTTACCTATCAACGCAACAAACACTTGCTCGCATTTCCTAAGGTTGCTTTCGAAGCATAGTTTGGTTTCTAAAAAAGACTTTCCTAGATATATAGACTTTTGGAACAGAAAGGGGAGGACTCATGCTATTCTACGCGAAAAAATTTTCGATTAAAGAGGAGGCTGGCGTGGGAATGCGCGGAAACCATCCCTACATGCCACGATAATTTACAAGACAAAAATTTACATCAGAAAAGGAATCAAATTGTCGAGTTAAGCGATAAAATATGAAATTGCTAGAGACATACATTACAATACAAAATTCGCTGAAAAATTCATATTCATATTTTGAAAACCCCTCTTGATCATGCGCTAAGTGTCCATTCAACCTGCCCTTTTAATCGCTCAACGCAACACCTTTCAGGTAGAGGTAGGTTCTTGGAATTCAATCTCGGCTTTCAAACGAAGTCTTGCTGAAAAATATTAATTTACCAAATTTGCAAATTAATAAATATTTGAGAACCATTCGATAAAGGAGTTACCGTTCATTGCAAAACAGTTTTAAAGCTGGGAAACATCGTTTGCGAAAGAACTTTTGATTTCAAAGATGTCTTCAGTCTACCTGCAGCTTGCTATTTACGCCTCTAAGTAACAAATTTCTTATGGCTGACTAAACCCTCGTCGCGTTTCACAGGTAGCTTTTTGCGATTCCTTTTTTTTTCATTGGAAACCCTGCTTTTGTGAAATATAAAAGCTTCTTTCCCGCGGAGTCCTTTATAACCAGGTTAGTTTTATCACTGTTTTTAACCTTATGGACATTTTCGCCTCGTCTATGTAGGATATTTTTCAATTTAATCTAATTTGAACGACAAGACGTTATTGATATGTTTATCGATGTTGCTGATGATCTCTAGGCCTAAATATATCTTTTGATTTCTGCTATGTGATCTCAAGGTGCAAGGCATTGTGTTCTATTACGTCATTCTGGAATTATTTTTGTATTTCACCTAGCGCCATTATTACAATCTAAGGAAGTGCATTTAATTTATTTTGCTAGTCGTTAAAAATGGAATACTAACAATTAACACATATAACTGAAGTGATTATAAATTTCCAGTCATGTTGCTCATGATAACATTAGATTTGTCGACTGTAGCGATTAATACTATCATTAATTCAAGGTCCTCTTGAGACAGACGTCCCGGAACCTATTTCCTAGACTGATTTTCAAAGAGAAAGGAGTTTCCTGAAATTTCATTTTAGTCAAGGGTTTTTATACAGAAGATGGCAGCTGGGATGCCGAAGGTAGTGATGGTGACAGGAGGCAGTGGTCTTGTTGGTTATGCTTTGCAGCAAATAGTAAAGAAAGAAAACAGGACTGACGAGACATGGGTGTTTCTTAGCTCAAATGATGGTGATCTTACGTAAGCTCGTTAGAATCTTGTTGAAAACTTTGAGATTATAATTTTCATCGTCCATGGAAAACAGAAATTTTTTGGTGGTATGAAATTCAAAAATTGGTTTTAGTAGGTTTTAGAATGTTTGCTTTTTTCAAAGCCATATTTTTAAGAAAGGAATTATTCATAATTTTCATAGAATTTAGAAAAAAAATGAAACCAAACAAGGCTCGGTAAGCTCGCCTTATTTAGATGATCAAAATTTTATCCGTTACGATTGGGAATTTTTTCGTTTTAAAGAAAGCAAGATGATGTACGAAAAATATTCGAAAGGCATCAACCGACACACGTTATTCACTTGGCGGCTATGGTTGGAGGACTTTTCAAAAACATGGCTAGAAACCTAGATTTCTTCGTGAGTAAAATCTCATTATTGACTGTGCTTATGCAAAGCTATAGAACCTCTTTTGTATGTAGCCTCCTTAACCTCCTTCGCAGATAACCAGTGATTACCCTGAGAAAGCAGGACCATATGATTCCATTTTTGACTGCTGCTTTACATAAATTCTTCATTCATCGCTTTCTCTGTTTCTTCCTTTTGGTGTCACTGTCCTTTTTATTCTGTTCTATTCTCTGTATTGTCCTGCTCAGCATACCTGCTCCCTTTCTAGTCCAGTTTTCTTTCTGCATTACTTGATCCATATCCTCGTTGCCACCAATTTCAATCTTGTTTTTTTTCAAATTTACATTTCTCATCATCTATGATTAGGTTTTCTTTTTCCCCTTTGTGTCCTTGTTTTTTTTTCTATCTGAAATGTTTAAATGACAGTCACCATGGAGCAGAAGCTTTAGCCCCCCCCCCACCCCCCACGTTATGCAAAATGCCAAACATGCAAAATATCAAAAAATGAGTCACCAGTAAAGCCTCTTTTTATTAGGTCTTTTGCCCCCTCCCCCCACCCCTTTTAGACCCCTCACTTTTTCAGCTCTCCACGCTGCCTGATTAGTCGTCCTGTGGTTCTTTCTTAGTAATGTTGAAGCATTTTTCATTAATTAATAATGCGTTTACGTGGACAAATTCTTTAGTGTCTCCTAACAGATGTCCTTTTATTCAGCTTCATCACATTTGCTTCTTCTTGTTTACTTTCACTTATGGACATTTCAATTCAATTTTAGCGAGTGAACAGTCTTATGAATGATAACGTGTTGAATCTTTGTTTTGAAACCAAGGTTTGTTGTTATTTTCCTGTACTATACGCCCGTATAATTTTATTGGTACTAGCTACAGAATACCAATTCCTAACGACGTCACATAACGTCCTTATCCTAACAGCAGAGAGGTACTTTGCAGGGTTACTGTTAGAAGCTACGGGGGGCTTATTACTGGTCCCCTAGAGCTAAACCATATGCAATATGCAAAAAACAGAGCAAATAGCAAAGAGCAAAGAGAGGAACACATTTGGATTGCTAACATTTTTGAAAACATTAGATGATAATAAGCCCCCTGTACACCCCGTCGTTAAGTGGTAACATGTCTGTTGCTAAAAAGAAATCATGCCTGAGTCCAATTTAAAGCAAGTGAATGTTCTGGAATTATGGTAGAACTTTACGTCTCTAAGAAATCATTAATATTTCAAGAAAAATAATAAGTAGCTCTTGTTTTTAACTGGAGCCTGTTTCTAGAATTCAGTTAATTATTTTCCTTAAGATAAGAGTTTTTGCATTGCAATCCGTTGTGAAGTTGTATAGAGTTTTCATATAAAACCTAGACGGTAACTCGTGTAACTGTTACTACGCTGTAACTGTGAGTTTTAAGCCTAAAATCTTTCAAAAGTATGAAATCTGATCGACCTATGCTGTTTGGATATAATCGTGTTCATAGTTGCTGCTTCCTGCCTGTTTTTAGGTACAAAAATGCATTTCCTGTTTATCAACATGTATTTTCCCAGACGAAACAACATTTCCCATTTCTGAAAGCATGGTACACGATGGTCCACCCCACAAATCTAACTTTGGATATTCTTACGCGAAAAGGATGCTTGATATACAAAACAGGTTAGTTTGACAAAACCGAGAGAAATATACTGTACTTTTCTATATTGTACTTTTTTATATTGTACTTTTCTATATTGTAAATATTGTACTTTTCCGCACATTTCCAATACTTTGAAGGAAAATTGAAAGATATGTGGGGCACCATTTGGACCCTTTGCCTCCCCCCTCTGTAATCTCATCCTCAGCACGCTACTGTCGACTTCCTTGCTGATACTCTTACACCCATTCAAATCTATATGCTGCCGTTATATTGCTAAGTACCCACAATAGTTTTAACACCACTTCTTCTACACAGGGCTTATTTTGAGCAATACGGATGCCGCTTTACAAGTATCATTCCATGCAATATATTTGGTCCAAATGACAATTATAACTTGGAAGACAGTCATGTTATTCCTGGATTGATACACAAGACATATTTAGCTAAAGGTTAGACATATTTGCTACAATTCCAGTTAATTACCTAAAGCCGAGCACTCGCTAACGCTTTTTTGTCTTATCTGATTGATGCCGTCCAACACGGCCTGGAAGAGATTCATTGTGTTTTCGACATTGGTGGATATCTCACGCTTTATGATCATGATTGTCCAAAACACAATAGAAGACGTCCCACAATTAATCGCTTTTACTTAAAAACCTCGAGCTGAAATTTTCTATGTGCGAATTCTCCGTTCCGGGTTGACGTCATTGATTTTGTATCTCGCCATCCATGGATCTTTCTCAAAAATGGACTTCAGAATTGAAATCTTCATCTTTGAATTAGTTTATACTGAAAACTTCATCTGTTTGGACCGTTCGGTGGCGAGTTCCTTTGTTTTGAATATTTAGATATTTCTTTAGATTTGACCGGAATTTGCTGCTGCAGTGAAAAAATTTCACTTGAGTCAGCTTGGGCTGAGTGGGCCCGGGTTGAGTCAGCCCGGGCTGAGTGGGCTCGGTTTGAGTCAGCCCGGGCTGAGTGGGCCCGGGTTGAGTCAGCCCGGGCTGAGTGGGACCGGACTGAGTCAGCCTTAGCTGAATGGGCCCGGGTTGAGTCAGCCAGGGCTGAGTGGGCCCGGGTTGAGTCAGCCCAGGCTGAGTGGGCCCGGTTTGAGTCAGCCCGGGTTGAGTGGGTACTATCATACTTTATCTTATTCACACACTTAATGATTTGCATCGATAGAATTTGCGATATAAAATGAAAATATTCAGCAAGAGGATCAGCCATTTTTTCCGCGCGCTTTTAAATATTCACTCGTCCCGCTTTGTTTCTGCCCAATCACCACTAAATTTGCATATTCTAAGGGTACCTATGTTAAATAAAAGCTATTCAGCATGAAATTATCTTTCAAAAGATGTAAATACTATGTGGTTTTAACAACATTTAAATTTTGAACCACTACTGATCAGTGCGCCATTATAGTATTTGCCCAAATAAGGAATTCCCAATGTCCAATTGATGGGGTTTTTTCTGGTCATTTCCAACTTAGTATAGAACATCTGTGCCAAATTACAGCTTTATATTATTTTTATCCGGGTTAGACCGTTTTTATATCTAATTCCACTACACTAATTGTTGACGATGCATTAAAACTTCGGTTCGGTGAAATATTTCCGAATTAAGGGTTCCCTCATTCTAAAAAAAGACAAATACACTTGCAGAAATATCCAGTTTCCTGAATAAAAAGTCATATATGAAATTGTCTAGTGTAGTCCTGAAAATTTGAGAAAGGTAACGAAATTGGAAAATAAAGAAATTCATAAAAAATTTACTGTGCTCCGGTCATTATTCGACGTTTATACTCTGAAGAGTCGGACAAAAAGTGCGTCGATATGCAATATTTCCTCTATTTCATGCCATCTTCAAATTATTGACATTATTGTTTCGATGAAAAAACGATTTTTGACTAGTTTGCTAAAAAAATCATTTTGCCATTGAAATTGAAGCTTTCACCCATCGTCTCTGTTTCTTCATCTTCTTTTAAACTTTTCGAGAAGAACTTTAAACATCGGATAATATTTTACAAGGTTATTGACAATGCAAATCTATTGAAATTTCTCTTTTGATCCATCAACTCAATTTTTTATTTTAAGAGTCTGGTAGTCCTCTTGTCGTATGTGGAACTGGCAAACCAAGAAGGCAGTTTATTTATTCTCTGGTATGTTGTAATAAGTAGAGACATTGCTCTTGTCTTACTTGAGAAGTTGCTTAGTAGTGCTAAACAGATAAGCTTTGGTTTTTGAGGCAGACAAATTAAATTTTCATTTTGTCATCTCCTAAAGGATAAATAAAAGAAAAATGATACAATGTTTCAATTTTGTAAATAAAAAATGATGTTGGCAAAAAATCAAGCTATTGAGAATGTTTTTCAAATTCTTATACGTCTTTTGCAAACTTGTGATTAATTAGTTATAGATATAACAAATTTTTTCAGCCTACTGGCTATTGGTTTCTACACCTTTATTTAAAAGATAAACAAGATCCTATTCGAATTTGTGCGCAGACTTTTTTGTCCTTCTGCTTGAACATCCAGGGTTTACTTCGAGGCATTGTTAATGAAAAATTCCGTGGAAACAAATTTGAACATCTATAACTTCGTTGAAGGTATTTTTGATTTCACTGGCATACGTTTACAAATTATAGAAGGTTATAGAATGCTTATTCAGAATGATATTTTTGTTGCATATTCATTTCATTCTTTCAAGGATCTGGCGCGCTTGATTATGCTAGTTTTGAGAGAGTATGAAGAGATTGAGCCAATAATACTATCAAGTAAGTATTTGCTATCATGCTAGCTGACTATTTGAGCTTTTAGAAAGATGTAAAGAGATTGATGACTAATGAGCCCTAAGTTACATAAAATCTTTATGGCCATGTCATGTTTATAAAACAAATGTTTAGCAGCAAAATGCTTTGTTTTGTACTAGGTAATAATGTAACAGTTTGACAATTTTGTACTATATTTGCTCTTTGTGCAATAGGAAGCCTGTTGATTGCGATTATTGACCGAGAGTGGACTGTCACAAAAATGCATCATCTGGGAAAAACAGAAAGTAGTTTTTTCAGATTAAAATTATATTTTTTTTGAAATCACAAGTGATTAGAGACTAGTGATTAGAGTTTTCAAAACTACTTTAGCATGAAGCATGATAATTGAATAGCACAATTTTCCTTCAAGCATTGCTAATTTGATTATGCCGGATAGACAGATTTGTTCACAACCAAAATATTCTACTTTGATTTCTAATAGACATTTAATGCTAAGAATGCTCTGTTGGGGGTAATTATTGGCCACCATTTTTAGGGCTTCACTTTTATTCCGTCCGACTTTATAACTCAGAATCCAAATTATAGCTTTAATGCGTTGTACCATGTAATAGGTTAAGGTAACATGGTAACAAACAATTTAATATCAAGTTTCACGTTGATAATCTTGCTTATTTAAATCATTATTAATTTGTAATATTTTCTATTTCTCGTTCTGGAGTGAGGGGTCCTACAATTAAAATAGCCTCTCATTTTTATCATTGCAATTGATAAAGTTGGGACAAGGGCCTGTTTGAATTGCTTGAATTTTTACAGTGGATGAAACCAACGAAATATCCATACACGAAGTAGCAACTATGATTACGGATGCGATGGGGTTCAGCAATGGATTGCAGGTGAACAGTGATTTATTAGTTTTTCTGTTCATCATTAAAGTTGACATACACCATTAAACATACCTTTGCTGGCAACATCCCTGGGCGTAGGGGTGAGGGGGGCACCCGGGTGTACAAGAGCATTCTAATCATAAGCCCCGAAATGCTTTGCCTGGTGGATTGGCAGACGAGCTAGCAAGGAATCAAAATTACGAAACACAACAATATACACAATATTTCTATACCTATAAACCATTTTAGTATATACATATACGGACACACTCCATTCTATTTGGGCACAATACTCTAACAACAAACTGGGCCCTAGGTCTTTTAACGGCACAAAATTGTATGGGAGCACCCAGTGTGGTCTGGTGGGGTTGCCCTTACACTGTTTTCTCTCAGTTTTTTGAGAAGCCGTGCTTGTTATTTTTGTATGGTTTCAATTCTGATCTTTGATACGCTTTAGATGAGATGATAATTATTGAATTCTCTTTTCAGTTCAACACGTCAAGACCTGATGGTCAATATAGAAAAACAGCAAGTAACTCAAAGTTACGAAAATACTGGCCTCATTTCGAGTTCACTCCAATAGATCAAGGTACGTCTACAAAATGTCTCTGAAACATTGATCGTTTTGGCAAGGGTGTAATGTTTGATCGTTTTGGCAAGGGTGTAATGTAAGACCGAGAGCTTTCAATTTATCACTAAATGTCAAAATGTTTGGGAAGATGATTTGGGAAAATTTTCTGAATTTTTTGCACTTCTCAGGTTACTTTTAGAAATTTATGTTTGTTTTGGCATCGGAGCTAAATTGCCCCATTCCCTCTCCATAACCTTAACCTTCTGATGTTTTTGACAGTTTTCTCAAAGAATTTGCGTAAGTCAGTAATAGAACATAGAACTTTTTTCTGCACTAAGGTAAGCGGGCAATTTACAAAACCAAAGAGAGAAAAGCATAAAATCCTTTTTCCATGATTCCTAAAAATAACGATTTGATATAAACGTACTTGTTTTTCACTTCATATACTCTTTGTAGAAAAAGAAAGGTGCTTGACCGCAATAGGTTTAAAGTATGATCTAATGCGCCAGGAGTGATAACTAATACTTTAACCAGCTCATGTGTTTCTTCACAGCAATCAAAGAATCGTGTGACTGGTTTGTTAGCAACTATGCTGGAGCCAGAAAGTGATATTCAATAGTACTTTAACTTTTCAAATATCTGATAATAAACAGTTATGTTTTTGTAAAAAGTGCTTTCCTATATTAGTAGCTACCTTATTAGGTAAACGATCGTGTATTTATCGTAGCATAATAGGCACTGCGGAGCAGGAGGTTGGAGGGCTCTAGACCCCTGATTTTTGCAAAAAGGCTAAATATTAAGCAATGGACCACCAGTTAAGCCTCTTTTTATTAAATCTTAGCCCCCTCCCTACTTTTTGTAGATCTCTCATTTCCTTCAACCCTCCGCGGTGACTGTATAATATATACCTTTGTGGCATTATAACTTTAGAATTTGATTGCTAAATTGAATCTTTTCCCCATTTGTAAAATGTTGATTTCGTTATAACCTTTTGAACACATTTGAAATTTTGAAATGAATGATGCAAATCTTGGACATCGTTCTTGTGCATTATGGTCAAGGCTGCCATTGCTAGATACAACTTAACCGCAACAGTTGGTACAAATATATGTACTTTACTTGTGTTTAACACCACTTTATGACGTTTATATATTGTGGAATATCGGAAGAAGTATTGTCGGTAGTCTATACAATCCTTTGCAGAGTGCCTCCTAGCCTGCGTTGCGTGCAGACTCTACTGTTTCAGTTTGACTCCACTGTTTCCTACTTCATGTTGAGTTAAATTAGTAATTCAAAAGTTCCCACGTGCTCCTCCCCATGTTTTTGCGGTTGCTTTTTCAGGAGGAGTAAGTGCCCTTTTTAGATTTAACTTTTACTGTCAAACTGCGCTTTTTGCTAGAATTTATTAATGTTGACCATTACAATAACTGGTCATCCAAAGTACCCCCAAAGCTATAAACGCTATCTACGTTCCTTTAACTTTGCTAATGGTATTGAAATTTTCCTTTTTAGTTGTATCGCACTACATTCTATATGATATTTACGTTATATTATTCAAGCCAAAAATTATCTATCACCTTGAAAATAATCTTGCTGACAACGATCTTTCTGAAAAAGCACTCTATTATACTATATAGATTTGTAGACGTATTCCAGTCAGGACCGTAATTCTGTCGTGTAAATTTGAGAAAGGGAAAAATAGAGTTAGCAGAGAAAAATAATATAGAGTATGCAGTAGGTCATGGCACCACCAAGCAATTTATGATAAGTGTTATCGACACAGTTGGAAGGCAAACAACTTAAAAACAGTAATCGCTGTTCTTTACCTATAGAAGTTATTTTCAGATAATCACTAGTACTTTTTATGACTTCATAATTTGATGTACAACAGATTTTTATTAATAATGAGTGACTTTATAAGGGATCTACATGTAGAGAATCGAATAAGTGAAGAAACTTATTCTGCAAAAGACAAAGCCTTTTATGAACTTTAAAGATTTCATTTTATAGGGTTTTCACTTTGGCAATTTTAAAATTTTATTTGAGGCAATGCATCATAGATATTATTTCCTTGATTTACTCCCATAAATAGTTTGTCGAGATTAATGACGACTTATACGACTTTTGAGATATATTCAAGGGGTGGATAAGACATTTAGGGCGATTCGCCGCTTGGACACAGTCACCGATCCGACACCACTCTGCCTTCATAAATTACGATAATCAACATTAGGCAAATTGCGCTTGACACTATGACATAGTGGCTGAAGTTTGTTGCAATAGCACAGACAAACTTAGTTTAGTTCTGACCAATCTGCCATGGATTCCATATCTTTAAAAGAAAATGACCATAATTTCTTGCAAAAAATTGTCTTGCTCCAACTTTCTGGGGGGATCCAGCCCCTTCCCATCCCCCGGGATTTATGACCCTCAATCCAGTGAAATTGAAAACCCCTCTACATGGGCTCCGACGCAAGTTGGAAAGTGGAGGGACCAAAAGAAAATATGGCAGTCATAACAAAAGGTTTTGAAAACAGCTCTATTGTCTTGCAAAAAAGTGAGGGGGCCATGGCACCCCGGCCCCTCTTCCCCTTCGTCGGAGGCCGTGCTCTAACGAAGTTATAGATGCTCCAAATTGTTTGCACAGAGTTTTTCACTAACGAGGATTCAAAGAAAGTCACAGTTACCCCTAAAAATGTTTGTATACAGTGCACAGTGAAGTGACCCACCGATCAGCAATTTTGGTATTCTATGCCTAATATCATACTGCAAAGGACACTCTCCCAATGAGCAACACTTTCGAAATTTCCGTACACCAACAAGAACAGTTAACAAGATCAAGGAATACATTGAAACAAAACCAAAAGCTTAATGGTACTTTTTAGTTCTGTTGGTAAATTTGTAGTCAATCTACAGTTGTAAATCAGATTTTTATATATTTTTATACAATTTTTGAATTTGTTGGCGTTTGGCGTTAGACGCCTCGGGCCACAGACTTCGTCAAAGACAAAACACTGTTTGCGAGATACATTCATCTCTAAGAGGAAGGGAACTCCTTCTCATGTTTTTTAGATAACCGAACCTTATTTCTTATCCTTGTTAATTTTGTATATTTTCATGGCTTTCATTCTAATTCAGTTTTAACTTCTTTTAAAGTAACTGCTATAGAAGAGGGCCTCCTTTCATAGGTTTATAATTTTAGAGAGCTTATAATTATTTTTCTTTTCACGTGTTCAAACTGCATCTATGAAATTCTAGATAATATAAACAGAACTGTCAAAAGTTGAATTTCATAATGAATTATTCATGTGGGCCATCTGCAAAAAAGAGACTGGTAGCCTCGGTTTCATCGTCTCGTTGATTTTTTTACGTCACAGGGGCCTAATTTTGTTGTCGAGTGTTTTTAAAATTTGGTAACGATAGTTGTTTTGTAAATATTGAGGATAATTATAAGAAAACTTAGCTATGTCTGATAAAAATGATGAATGGTCAGGTGGAGGTGGGAAGAAATTGGTGGATAATACAGCTACTGCTGCTATGATATGGCTATGTCTGTCGGCAGCGATTGGCCTACTTCTCCTAGCATTGTACTGGTTAAACAACAAGAGCAAAAAAAGTATGCAAGTATTTTGTATTGTCTAAAGGTTGGGATTTTTAGCTTGTTCAATGCTTGAATTTTCTAAAAATTAAATTTCTTTAGATAGTTTAACAAGAACATAAAAATTATCTATTGTTAAGTTATTTAGGCTATGATCTAAAGAAATTTAATTCCTGGAAGGAAAGGTCACATCAATGATAAAGATAGAACTTATACTCTATTGCAGTTTTACATGCATAGCAATAAATGACTGAAAGAAAATATTTTGATGAATTAAACCAAAATTTTGCCCCTGAATTAAGTTTCTTCCATATTTATTTTGTTTCGTAGCAAAGACTGTTTATATATTTTATAAAATATTGCCCCTTATTAATTCGGATTGAATCTGCTAACTTGAACCTATCAATTTTCACTTCAAGGTTCAGAAAATCTGTCAGCCTAATTGGAAATCATTCTGTCTGGCATATATTGACAGTTTTTCCCCTTTGCTTGTCGATACTTTTATTAAAATTCGCAAAGCAGTTATAATGTTGACATATTTTGCCAGAGACCACCAGAACAACCATAATTGCTGGCACTCAGGCAGAGACAGGAGCAATGCGTGCCCAGACTGCAGGGGGTGTGCGAAGAAGACCAAGGACTGGCAGACAAAGAATGATGGCAAGACGCCCTGATTATGACTTTGATGAGGAGGATGAGGAAGACACCATCCTGAATGATTCTGATGGTGAAATGCCCGTTGATGGTACTCAAGTACCTTGGCAGGATGACGAGCCAGCAGCCAAGATAGGTACAAAGAAACTCAAGAAATTGCAAGAAAAAGCATTCAAAAAGGAGCAAAGAGAGGTTTTCATTTTTGCCTTCCTTCAAAATTTTTTGCTTGTGTAGCATTAGATTTATTTTTATCATGAATCATCAGACAAAGATTCAAATTAAGATTTGGTGGCAATGGTTCAGGGTGACTGAGTTTTAAATGCCCTGATTTTTAGCCTTACTTTCTATGTTTGAGAACCCCAACAATGTTTTTGATATAACACAGGGCATGAAAAGTCAATTGGTTTGAGTTGCCTATGGGACTCATAAAGATTTGGTGCCTGCTTGTCATTACATATTTTGTCCTTGATTAAAGTTGATGTGTAATGTTTCGTACAGCTTGAACAAAAAGATAGAGAGGAAAGAAAGAAACAAGAAGAGCTAAGACGAAAAGAATTAGAGGAGGAAGATGAAAAGCAAAAAGAACTGGAGGAAAAACAGGTAACAGTAAAAAGCGTTTTAAAGTTATTCTAGAATGATACTATAGACTAAGAGCTTTAAATGAAATATTTTTTTGGATGTAAAGTATATACTGTCACTACTATCTTTGGTTTTGTCTATTAGTAATTAGTTTGTCTATTTGTGTGGACTTCCTGAAAAGTGGTATTCAATCTCAAAAATTGTTTCCAAACCCATATAAGGTGGATGTATATATTCACTTTTCAGGAAGTACACCAATACTAATAGACTATTTTTGCTCTAGTAGCATTAGGTATTAAGAAAAGTAGTAGGGTTAAGTGAAATATATGTAGAAAAGCTGATTTTCTCAAGTATGGCCAGCGCCCATTTTAATATTAATCAATTATATTAATCAAAATCGGCTTCACACTCTAGATCCTTTTTTAAGGCTTCATACTCTAATGATTTATTTTAGACAAAATTAATTTAGATATTCTTTGATATATATATATAATTTGTTATTTGTAGCATCCTTGTTTTTCTTTATGATTGACTAAGAATTAAGTTTGAAAATGCTCAACACATTCTACCCCTTTACCTGCAGGTAACCATTAGTGTCTTTATGAAGAACCTCATATGTGTTTAAAGCTGAACTATCTAATTTGCAAAACTCTATAATGACGACATGTTTTGGATAATTGGCAGAGCCCGGTCGTCCTTCCATCTAGCAGTTTTGGAGTCAATCTACATAAAAACGAAAAAGCCGCCATTGTGTAGACAAAAGGAGTTCGTTTTCTCTCTTGGACGCCATTGGTAATTTTTCTTTAGGCTCGCGGCACTGATTGGTCAACTATACCGGTCTTGTGCTTGCGTTTTTCTGATTGGCCTATTTCGATCCACAACTGGGTATATATTTTTCAAACGTGTTTTTCGGAACCTATTCTGACGTTTTATGCTCTGAGGAGTGTCAGACGAAAAAGCTTTAAGTATGTTGTAAAATGTTTGCTTTTTTCAAAGCCATTTTTATATAGGAACCTTTTACACACTTTTCGAGAATTATTAAGAATGTTCGAATAAAATGTCATGTATCATTATAGCGAAGAAGAGCAATGCGAGATATTCGGCACCTTGCTCAAGACACACTTCATTCTTCCACCCCC
>NW_027019299.1:4001825-4041990 GCF_013076305.1 Rhopilema esculentum
CCGCCATTGTGTAGACAAAAGGAGTTCGTTTTCTCTCTTGGACTCCATTGGTAATTTTTCTTTAGGCTCGCGGCACTGATTGGTCAGCTATACCGGTCTTGTGCTTGCGTTTTTCTGATTGGCCTATTTCGATCCACAACTGGGTATATATTTTTCAAACGTGTTTTTTCGGAACCTATTCTGACGTTTTATGCTCTGAAGGAGTGTCAGACGAAAAAGCTTTAAGTATGTTGTAAAATGTTTGCTTTTTTCAAAGCCATTATCTAATTTGCCTTACTTTTATGTTATAGAAAGAAGAAGAAAGACTTTTGAAAGAAGAGCAAGAGAGGAAGGAGCATGAAGAATATCTTCTCTTGAAGCAAGCATTTACTGTAGAAGAAGAGGGTGAATCTGGCGTATTATCTGAGCAAGAGGTTTATACCCTATATTGTCTTATTTTTAGAAGATGTTTTGATGAAAACAAGTATTTTGCTCATGAAGAGTACTTGATTGAAATTTCTGGCACTTTCCTGATGCAAAGTTTTTCATGTGCTGTATTGTATTTTTAATGGTTTTTGTGTATCGTATGTAAATATGTTCCCTGTTCCCTCACCTATCAGAGGCCTCCAGATAAAGGCTCTGCACATTTTTTACTGAAGTAAGTAAGCGAAATGCTATTTTTTACAATGTGTGCTAAATTGTATGCTCTCCTTCTTCAGCACACTCCCTTGGTCTATTAATCTAATAAATTCATGGGACCTCCAGGCCATTATTTCTGTTGTTCCACATGCTCTAGTGACCTATGTTGAAATATTTTCCCACTTCAACCCTCTTTACACTGTCCGATGCAAGTTTAGAACCGTTATAAAACTGTCACGGCTCGCTCTTCCATTTACACTAGCAGTGGTTGTTCTCCTGGTCACCCTAAACATGCATTGTAAATAAATTTTGCTTTTTCTTGATTTTAGTCCCAAGCACTTCTTCAAGAGTTCATCGATTTTATCAAGGTATTTTTTATCTTTTATCACAAAGATTGATTCAACTTATTAACTAGAATCAAAGATTTTTTGGAGATTAGAGATATCATTGTCTTCATTAAACTGGGATGCCCCACTGTCGTTTGAATATTCTTTACTTTTTTGCATCAGCCACGATTTGAGTAACCTATTTTTGTTAAGAGAGATAAATGTGTTCTTAAGTAATTTTTGTATTTGGCAACCCCTTGGTGAAATGCATTCGTCTTTGCAATTTTTTTGCCAAAAGTATTATTTCTTTTATAGATTAAGTATGGCAGATTTAATAAATTTCTTCAAAGTTATTAAAAAGAATTTGCAATGTCGATCGCTCTTTTGATTTTTCAATGGTTAGAATCCAAGCGTAAACGAGTAACGTAGAATTATTTAAAAAGTTTTATGGTGAGTGCCAATTGGGATTTTTTCAGGAAAAGAAAGTAGTAATGCTTGAAGAGCTGGCTGCACAATTTGATTTAAGAGTTCAAGAGGCAATTAAGAGAGTAGATGATCTGCTAGAGCTTGGCAGGTTGACAGGTAACGGGTTATTTTTAGAATAAGTCAGCTTTGTAATATTCTGTTTCCCAAAAAGTATTAATTAGATACAGATTGAAATATTTACCATTTCTTGACCGATGATCACGAAGATGAGCAACAGAAGTTAGAGGTTATGGCTCTCTATATGAAGCAAAGAACCATATAAGCATTCATACCGTATGTCCTCGAGAAGGCCCAGGGGGCTTATTTCATAAAAGGTATTTTGGGATGGGGGCTATTCGAAGGGGTTTGTTCGAAGGGGGGCTTAGTCAGCAACAGTTAAAAATATTACCAGGGTTAATTTTCTTCCTGTATTAGAGGCTGGCCAGTATGATTAAAAATGCAGATGTATGTCGAGGCAATACTAAGCCCGTGGGAGCTTACTTGAGGGTGGGGGCTTATTTCACAAGAATTACTTCAGGATGTGGCTTATTCGAGGGGGCTTTTTTGGAAGACTTACGGTGTATGCTTCTTAAGAGCAGCATACTTTGATTAAATTGAAACAGTGCTTCTTGTAAAATATTAAGAAACTAAACAAGAGTTAACTTCTATAAGGGAGTTTAGAAAGTAAAATCCTTCTTAGTTTCTGTCAATTGGACTTGAGGTATCTCGAATTTTCTCATATACGCAGTGTATATATAAATTGGGTATAAAGTAGAAAAACGTGATTCAAATGAATTTATCGAATCAAATAAATAAATAATCAGTTAACATAAACACAGATTGAATTAACTAAGCACTTGCATATGAAGGAAAATTTGTCGTTTATATAATGAAAATTGTGGGTGGTATTGGGAATGCTTCTTCCTCAATTGAATCTACTTTTAGCAAGGCGTAATCTACTTCAAAGCCATCTCCATAATCACTCTTGCTTTTTACTTGTAATTTTTTCAACTCAAATCTTTAGTCTTCGTGACCTTAAATCTTTACTCAACTTCTTTTATTATGCTTGTCATAAGTTCTTGACCTTTTTTCTGAAAAAGGTTTTTGCTTCATTTTTTGAAGGCGTTATGGATGACAGGGGCAAATTCATATACATTTCGCAACAAGAGTTGGAAGATGTGGCCAGATACGTGAAGCAAAGAGGAAGAGTTGCAATTACAGAACTTGCGGAAGCCAGTAGTACGCTTATTAGTTTACAGCGAGAAAAGACCAATAATGAACCAAGCACCCAGCCTATTGAAGTATCATAGTTGATGCCTTCATTAATTGTGTTATGATATTGATGCACGTTCTTTGTGTTGTATATCGCTTTTATTGTTTGAGTTTATCTTCGTTTCCTAAATATCAGTAGAAAGGGAGGGACTCTTGGGTGAAGCGCTTAAACAGAAAAAAATCGACGTTAATGCACCTTGCAACCTTGCTAACCATACTACGTTCTAAGTGCAAAATAGATGCTTTAAAGATATGTGAAAATATAAGTTTTGCATTTGCAAGCGAAAAGAAATCAACGTGACGGTTCTTTTGCTTTAGAAGCTGTCAAATTTCATGAGGTGCACATATGTGGATATTGCTGGGTACCATGCAAGGGTTAATAGGTTGTTAAATGATGTCCATTTGTATGTTAAAAACGTTACAAGTGGACTTGCCTATTACTTCGAGTTCCTTAAACAGAAAGGGAAATTTCTCAAATCAATCTTGAATTTCAAGAAATGTCAGGAGAATGGTTTGAATCAATTTGTTTTGCAGCAGGAGTGATTTCGTATATGTGTTTTCAGTACAAACCAAACAAAAACAATCAGAATCAGAAACATAACAAAAAGCTGCTGCAAATGTGGATGTGGAAGACAAAAGTGGATACCCTAACATGTTTGAAGGTACGGGCACGTGCCATTATTTAGGGATACCTTTTTCCTGAATGCGGAATTATCGGTATCAGTTTTGAAATATATGCGGAACTATGGGTACCATTTGAAGAAACATGCAGAAGTATGCCTACCATTTTGGGATACTGTTGAAAAATTATTAGGAGGGAGATTTAGTATTCAAACATCTTTTGGTGGTACAAAACTTGAAAATGGCTTTGAAAAAAACAAACAGTTTGAGTCATACGCTTTATGTTTCGGATTATTGGTAAAGCCAGATCGCCGTTCCACCTAGCAGCTTTGGAATCTATCTACATAAGCACGAAAAACCGCTACTGTGTAGATAAAAAGAGTTCGTTTTCACCTTAAGACTCCATTGGTAACATTCTCTATAGGCAAGCGGCACTGATTGGTCAACCTATACAGTCATATGCTCGTGTTTCTGATTGGCCTACCTAGATCCACAACTGGGTATATATATTTCCTAGCGTATTTGATCTATGTTCTGTCGTTTTATACTCTGAAGAGAATCAGACGAAAAGCGTATGACTCAAAATGTTTGCTTTTTTCAAAGCCATTTTCAAGATTTAGTATTAACAAAATGAATGTGCAGTTACAAATGAAAGTACGAAATATGAGTAATATTGAGAGTTTAGGGCAAATAACTTTCAAAATATGTTTGTTGATTTTGTTGTGCTTTAAAAATGTTATTTTCTTTGCGGAATTTTGGTTATAGCTTTCATCACGTTTGTGGAATTATGGGTCACATTTTTCAGACATGTGCAGAATTATGGATCCAAATTTTTAACCAAAATGGCGCGTCTCCGTCCAAAATTAGGTTTAGTTACACCCCCCCCCCCGGAGGGATTGAGTGTTTGCCAAAACAAGCTGCAAATTACATAGGATATTTGTGAACATGTGTAGAAATTATCAGTTTTTAGCGTCTCATGTGTTAATATCTGTTTTATAACTATCAGTCTAGTCACGGTCATTTGTCAGGCCCGAGATAAAATCCAGCTATAAGATAGTCTTTCATTTTGCTATGACCCGAATCTTTTTACAATTCAGAACTAGTCTAGTCTCTTATCGTTATAACTACCATAAAGGCTCATAAACAACCCCAATCTTCCATACGGAGGTCACTGCCTTGTTTATAATTGAGAATTTATTTCATTATCATCAGGTACCATCTTCTATCAGAAGGTTGGCTACCATGACCCTCCAACTAATCGACAGAGTTATACCTTTTTGAAAACTAAGGAAAACTTGATGACCACACCCTGAAATAGAATTTGGCAGCAAAAGAGGGAAATTTCTCTTTGAACTTTTCCGCGGTCTAAAGTTTCATTAAGAACAACAACAGCAACTTGATCTTGAAGTAAGAGAAGAAGATGGCGGAAGAATGTTTGAAAGATAGGCGTGTTTAAAGCAACAATACACGGAAAAATATGTCGTTAAACTATCGGCAGTGATGACTGAGAAGCTTCTTAAGACCTTCGAGGTCCTCAGAGGCCACTATAATCAAGTGTATGCTGTCAGTCAGCTGGCTGGTGGGTCGTCTGACAGCAGTCCTTCAGCCCAAAGGCAAGTTTTGACACAATTTAGTTTGCATTAACATTAACATTTCAAAATGTGCAGCACAACAGAAAGTGATATCCAGTGTCAAATTATGATTTTTTTGTAGCAAGTGAAAGAGCTAGCTTTATAATCTGGGTAGCCGCCTCCTTGTATGTAGTTCCTCTTCATAAAATTTGAGATTTGTATCATATATTTTTTCTATGACGATGTTTTTTTGCTTTTCGAGTGTTTGACTATAGCATTTTCATATTTGCATCTGAATTTGAAACCTTTCTTATTTCATTATTTTGGGCATACCTGATAGCCAGATTTTTTATTTCAGGAAGAAAGATTTCCTTTTGTCTTCAAAAGATAGAATAAATCTATGTACAACCATTGCAGATTTTTTACCCTTCCAGTCAATCAGGTAAATATGCAAAGAAAGTCTTGAATTTAACTTTCCTAAACATTTCTAAAATTGATTTTTTGTAATCCTTTGCTTCTACAAAACTGATTTGCATGCAAACTTTATCAAAAATTAGTAAATTGAACTTCTGTTTCAATTAATTTTATTTGGTAATTATCTGTAAAAATATATTTGTAGCAAGTGATCATGTATGCACTTGGACTGCCTGCTTATTTGACATCAGTTCTTTTAGAAAAAAGTTAATCAAAATTCAACTGTAAAGCATGGTGATGATGATACTTTCAATCTGATGCAAGTTTATACTGTTTAGTTTCAACATAAATTTTGCCCAGCAGATTTCACCCCAGAGATATTCTGCATAATTTGCACCTATACCCATACTTTTGATTTATTGTTAACATCCAAATCATGTTTTTATAATTTTCCATATGATATACTAGTTTGATACCTACTAGGCAGGCCTGGTCATAAGACTTAGCAAGAGAACAGTAAATAGTAGCTCTCTAAGTAATTTATAGTGATCTATTTGCAGATAGACAAGAATAGAAGCATTGGAAAAGTTGATTTTGAGGAGTGCAATCTGTAGCTCCCCTCCAGCATTTGTAGAGAGCTTGGAAGGGAAGAAAATCTATGGCTCTCCTTAAACAACTAGGCCTGCTACCAGGCCATGTGTAGTCCATCTATTTAGTTTTCAAGTTAAATTCATACCAGCCAGGCAGCCAGAATGACGAAACAAATCTAATATATGTTTTTACTAAACAGTGTTCTAGAATTGATGATTGAATAAAAAGCAAGAAAAAGTAGTGGCCTTCAGAGCACAGGATTAGGAACACATCAAAAACTGTTTTTATCCAGTTTCAAAGCTTAGTTGTTGCTTGCAAAAATGTTAGTCAAATGCCCTAACTTTCAATCATCATGTTTTCATTGAACACAGGGACTCACAGGCTTTTCCAAGCCTGCTATCAGCATCCATAGAATTACTTTTTCAAGCATGCGATGACCAAGATGCGGATGTTAGACTTATGGGTGGAGAGGCCCTCAATAAAATAATTAAGGTGAGTTACCCGAAAACATGAGATTGTGCTAATGATTATCCTGATCATCAAATTCTGTCTGTGTTTCAATTAGGTATTTTATTGCAGCTATTCATTAAATATTTAGCGAATTGGTAAAAATTCCAATGTCTCACAAATACATTCATAATTGATTCAAAATTTTTAGTTTATGTTGATCAAATGAAAACACTAATTTTATGCCAAGTTCGAAATTGCACCATGTTTCATGATTGATTTCATTTTGGTTCATCAACAAACTTAATAGAAAAATATGCTTTATCAATGTTGGAAATCTTATGCTATTATCAAAAGGTTGGAAAACCTACACAAGAAAACATGAAAAGGTTTATGAACTCTTAAGGTTTCAATGTCAATTTTAAAGAACTTTAAATCAAGTGTATATTATGACTTTGTAGTATATGGCAAGGCCATGCCCCCCACTTTTTGCAAAGCAAGTAGTTTTAAAGCTGCTATAGATGGGGAAAGAAGCATTTATTTCTACTTTTGCTAGCCTTGGGCCCCCCCCACTTTCAAATTTGAAGTGTGGGACCTGCTTGGTTCCTGGGGGACAAAAACTTCGAAAATGTTGGAGGATGCTTTAGGTTGGTGCATTTAACTGGAAACACCTTGTGTAGATGAAATGCCAATTATTAACATTTACATTTAGAGAATAAGTTACAAGTTAGACTAGAGAATGGATGTTGAGGATTGATTCTGCAAGTTGTGAAGAACTAATGTAAGCTATTTCAATTGTGTTTTCTTATGATTTATTTTAGTGTCACTTTCCATCTCTCTAGGCATTTTTGGAGTCAAATATTGGTAGAATCCAAGTTGAGTTTTACAAAGAGATAAAGAAGGTAAGACATTAAAGAGTTATATGATATAGATATCTCTCTATAGGTGTAAGTTTTGGAAACAAAACAAGATAATCTTTTTACCCAGATGTTGTAAAACATTTCATGGAAGTTATTTTTCAAAATATATTACTTCCAGTAAGATTTTGATGATGTGTAGGTGTTAGATTTCAAGTCGTGAAGATTTTATATTGTAAAGATTTTATAAGATTGCTATCACAGAAGCATTGGACTTGTAACATGTGTGTGATCTGACATATAAACCATTGCATGCACTAAAAATATTAAGTTTCAAAAGAACTTTATTTGCAGTTCATTCTACAAGGAAATATTTATATCGGTCATTTTGTGGTTTCAGAATGGTAGTGCAAAGTCTCTTAGAGCGGCAATGCAAAGGTTTGCAGAAACATGCCACACAATTAGGCCTCAAAAATGCAGGTATTTGATATTTATGACATAATTTTAATGAAGTTTCATCATCTGAAATGCAATTCTTTGCTATATCTCATGAAGTTATTCTGAATGTAACAATATTGACAAGTCATTCATCTACAATTGTAAATGGTGAGATTTTGATTTCAACCATGGTACAGATGGGCAAAGAATATGTTAAGAAAATATATGAATTTCACATTTTTTAAAAGATTTATAATCCCTGCATTTCAGGCCATACCTTGCAAATCTCCTTCCTTGTATTGTCAAAATTGCCAAACGTGAAGAGGACCAAGTGCAGGTAACCATTTTCAAAAGCTATGATTTTTATTACTCTGTATATAAATTCATTAATACAGGTGAGTTTCAATGACAAGTAGATCTAAATACAAACTACAGAATGGAACAAAATAGCAATGCCAAATAGAAAAATGGAAACACATGTTGTTATCTAAGATAAAAAAATTTTCTCATTCATTTTAGAAAACTTTTTCACGACTGCAGTTGTTCTCATGAGTTGTGAGATAGTTCTTTCTTTTAATCCGCAAAGCTAAGTCCTTTTGGATGATTTTTCTGATACTTTCTGGTATCTACAAGTCTGGGTAAATGTTGTCAAGATTATGCTAGAAGGCTAGATTCTAGAGTCACAAATTTGGTAGCTGTTTGGATTTTGCAGCTGGCGTGTAATGGTTTATAGAGAGAGTAGAAAGAAGGAAAGAAACAATGAGAATCGAGACCAGGTTACACTTGGAAACGATTTCTTGACTAATGGTTGCCTAATAGAAAAAGTTGGTGTAATTGTGGCGGAAAATAAAAGGGGTTTTATTCTACTGAGGCCTGTAGTATAAAATACTGTATTTATTAATACTAATAAAGTCCATTGTCGTAAATTCTTCTTAGGTAAGATTCTCGTAAAATCTTTTTCTTGTCTATGCATCGAAATTTTGATCCATTCAAATTCGATTTCAAAAGCAATTCTTTCATAAGTTTTCCTTTTCAATGTAGGAGACTCTTGGTATTCTTATGTCAAAGATGTGCCCTGTGCTCGGAAAGTTCATGAGAGAAGTTGATATTAAGGTATTTTTATATGCCCTATTCAAAAGATATGTATCAAGAAGCTATTGAACTTTTGTTTACTTCTTTAAACAGTCAATTGACTATTGATATACATGTACTGATATAATATGCCAAGGGAAGGAAAACACTAAATGAAGAAAGGCCACTATGTGGATGTCTCCTGTTAATTTCTATCTGTGTACATAGGGTGACTTATTAGTTTTTAGCCTCTATGTAAATAGCAGGTGTCCTTTATACGTTATAAACTGTTAACTTTGATCTTAAAGATGCAATTTGATTTACAATATAGCTTTTATCTATTGCAGATTCTATTGAAATCATTCATTCCCAACCTAAAGTCGGAATCTGCCATGAAGCGAAGGACATCTTCGTCTGCTCTGAACTGCATTTGCCTGAATTCCAGAAATCCCAATCGTTTTTATGCCTGGCTTTTGAATGTCCTTCTAGGTAAGATTTTTATCCTGTAGCTTGCATTGATCTATAATTGAAATATTTTTACCTGTGTACACACATGATGTACCGTTCTTACTTTGAGAAGAACTCTGTCCAGCTGCCCTGCCAAATGAAATTACATTCTCATCTTATCTAGCAATGATTTGCTTTTTTCAGGCATGGTTGTTCCATTAACTGAGAATTTGCCACCAGCAACCCTGCTTGGGGTGTTGCTATCTTTTAGACAGATAATTCCAAACGTTGGAGGTGAAGACAGCAGTCTGGACACCATGAAAGGGAGCTTTGGTGTGAAGACCCCTTACTCGGAGGATAAAGAGCCTGTCTCAGATATCGTCGATGAGGCCAAATTGCTTAAGGTAAACTTTCTGTGGTATTGGTAGAATTGTTTTCGTTAAGTGTACGGAGAATAAAATAATTTACCCTACAAACCCACTTTGGAAAAAGTTTATACCTGAATAGGGTATTGTGGAAGGGAGAAAGGCCAATAATGGTACCATCAACGAGTATTTTTTATTTTTAATTTTTTGCATATTTTATTTTTGCATTTCACTTTTCATTTTTACCCTTAGGTGTTGAATTATTTTAAGTTCGATTTGATGTAGTAGTCGAATTGATATCATTATGATGCTTATCGCTATTAAAATATTGAAATTTCATACAGAAGTGCGTATCTTTATCCCAATATAGACTTTGTGGAGTTATTTTTCTTACAAAGGTTTAACTGGTAAACTCTACTAAAACATTGATTGAAAAAGATATCTTGTATCTCAATATTAAACACAAGTTGAAGATTATTTTCGAAGCACATCGTTATGAAAAAATAGCACGGCTTTTGCAATGTACGAAGAATGTGGAGGAATGGTACTTCGATATTATGAATTGGCGAAGTGGACAAAACGGATGATGATGATGACGATGATGATGATGATGATGATGATGATGATGATGATGACGATCATGATTGATGAGGATGATTATAATGATTATGATGATGATTATGATGGTTGATGATTGTTGATGATGATAATGATTGATGATGATGATTATGATGACGACAATGACAATGATGATGATGATGATTGATGATGATGATTATGATGACGACGATGACAATGATGATGATGATGATCGATGATGATGATTATGATGATGATTGATGATGATGATGATGATGATGATGATTGATGATGATGATGACGATCATGATTGATGAGGATGATTATAATGATTATGATGATGTTGATTGATGATGATGATGATAATGATTGATGATGATTGATGATTGTTGATGATGATAATGATTGATGATGATGATTATGATGACGACGATGACAATGATGATGATGATGATTGATGATGATGATTATGATGACGACGATGACAATGATGACGACAACGAAGATTCCAGCATTTATTGGGGCTCTGTGAGTGAAACCTAACTGGGAATCTGTTTTTTTATTTGACGAAGGACATTTTTTGCTTGATAACATAACACGAATAATTATTCTTATTCGGTTGCTTTATCAAAATGCGTTTCGCAGATTTACACTTTCTTGATAAACAGCGGGGAATGCTATGACGCAGCAAGTTTACCAAACCCGATCTTTGAATTCCACTATCAACCTTTGCAAGAAGGAGAAATCGATGCGTGCCTAACGATCCCTAACGACCCGCGCTGACAAAACGGTTCCAGCATAGTGATCTCGCGGCAGTGCAATTACTTGATTACGTAGGGGAATCTTTCGTACGTAATTGTGAGCAGCCAAACTTTTAATTTCGTAAACTTCCTAGTTGCGAGTGCAAAGATTTCTTCAACTCGGCAATTCAACTATTTGATGAAGAAATGTAGTCATAGATCCCAAGATTATTAATTGATTATTCCCGTAACTGTTGGTCTGACCTCACACGATCCAAATTTCTATTTTTTTTTACGTTATTCCTGCACCAAACTATCTTATCCAGCATATTGACCCTTTCTTTAAAAAAAAAGTATGGGGTCTGAAAAATTTCGAATGAATTTTGGATCAACCCCAGAGAAAATTGAAAAGTCCCTGCAAGCATTTTATGACAATTTCGCAAAGCCTGGAAATCTTCGAATAACTTTCACCGACTTTGCAAAACTTGCGAAAAACTAAACAGATTTGAAACACTTACAATATATTTTCCACGACTCATGCATGAAAGTTAATTCTTGCAGAAACTCGTGAAATCGCATATTCCCGCACTTTCTTTTGTATCCTACATAGCAAATTGCAAATTATACGTCTAATTACGTTGACGCTTGACAGGATGAAAGCACCATTCTCGATTACGAGAAGTTTCTGATCTATTCTGGCTACCGTTCAACATGCACGTGCAGAACCAATTTTAACTGCATAACGTCACGAGCAAAACTAAAGGTGATTGGTCGAATCTAAGAGGATGACCACAAAGGGGATCTCAGGCTAGCAGCCGAACCCAATTTAATAGCACGATTATAGACCTAAGTGTCGATTAGCGAACCTCAATTGCCCACTTAATCGGGAAACTCACGATTCTCGATTGTTCGTTTGGGAAAATTGGGAAAATCCTTTGATTTTGGAATTCTATGCCTGCATTGTTTCGATTGTCTCCCGCCTTTGAATTCGGCTTCTATGTTTCCATTGTTGAACTCATCAAAATGCCGATCCATTGTTACACAATTGGCAACAATTCTACATATATATATATATATATATATATATGGATACCCATCGAGCCGAGCAAAATCCCCCCTTCATGTACTCATTCTTCGTACATAAAAAGGGGTATGTAAATCAGGCACATACCCTTGGAACAACTACCCCTCGTGTAAGATACAACTGATAGTTACTATAATTTAGATTTTGTCAATTTATATGAGCTCTAAAATGAAATTGTTATACGTTTAATCAGTCATTTGTGAAAGATTTTATAAAAATTCTTATTTACTCAAAGATTTGGGCAAATATTACAGCTAGTCCAATCAAAGTCAAACTATTATCTTGAGCATTCTAATAAATCACATAAAATGATTCTCAAAAATTTCTGTGCCTTATGATTCAGCCTTAAATAGCTTTCTGTATTGACACGTCCTGCCGGTTGAGAAATGTCCTCCAATGCTTCCCGTTGCAGGTGTATGAAGTAACGATGTTCTGTACTAAACATTCGGATCACAATGTCGTGAATGCGGCATTGGAGTGCCTGAATCAAATCCTTCAAACAAGGCCACACTGCCTAATGGCAGTTCTTCTGTCTCCAAGGGGTATCTCTCCCACCGTAACAAATGCAAGCGCAACAATCTCAGGTGTGTTGTGAAACCTTCATGTTATGAAGATTGCTTTTTTACAGGTGGATCATATGTTTGATGTATAGAACCGGCAGTTGCCTGATGTTTGCTTTAAGCGTGAAACTCGGATTCGCAATTTAGAACGTCCTGTGTTTTATACCAGAGCTTGAAACCCCCATGTATACATTTTCTCATCACAATGTTTTCTGTTAACCGATGTGTGATTTTGATGCCGTGAGACAGTGTTTTCATTGATGATCATATTAAACGTGAAACTCAGTTTAGCAGTTCAAAACTGTCCTGTTTTACACCCAAAAGCGTTTGTATTTTGCTATAGATTTTGACAGAGAAGACTCTTTTCAGAGGTCAATTAGAACTGAGCAAATAGCAACAGTAAACGACTCTAGGATACCATTCTTTGCCTAGTCTGCTAATATTTCTCCAAATATACCCGAGGTTTCGCATTATGCACAGGAGCAGACGTTTGTTTCTTGTACATACACAACTCTGAATCCTGATTTCCAATCCTTGTCATATAATGCTGTTCTAAATCTTTGCCTCTCAAGGTACCCTTGGAAGTGAGATGCATCTTGATTTGCTTGGAAGCGAGGCTAATGATTCTGGACTGGAAGAGGAATCGCAGAGCGGTGACGGTAGAATCCAGGATCAACTCAGCGATTTGTCGATCGAGAGTAACACTCGCTCTAAAGATTCGGCCGTTGGTGATTTAAATGAAATATCGGGGGCCATAGAACAATGTGCTGAGATGTCTAGCGTCAGCGATAACGATAGTGTCAGTGAAGTGGTGGAGGATGAAGAACTAGAAGAAGACGGCCTGACATTGCCGAGTAGTTATACGGATGGAGGGTACGTCAACATCGATGAGAAGGATGTCACTAATGCAAGAAGGCTGACTAGTAACAGTTCCGTTAGCGACATACCTGAAAACGAAAATGAGGAAGTAGACTTAGAAGAAATGGAACGATTAATGTCAATTACAAGTTATGATGCCAAACAAGCTGTCGAGAAATATTTTAACATCGATGCCATTGCCTGTTTGGGCGTACCTTTGCTTCACTGCGTGCGATTGATGTGTTCGTTCCTTTTGACTGGAACTGTAGGTAAACTGGTTTCTGATTCGAGGGCACGTGTTAGTGTCAAATCACTTGCGTTGCATTGTCTGAGCCACGCACTAGCAATGTACCCAGAATCACTCCTTGCAAGAGTGCTGCCTGACGATGCGGAAGAGAAGGCTAGCAACGACGACGCTGAATCTGAAGATGGCAGTGGCCAGTGTGTTAGAGACTGCTTCTTGTTCGCTGATCACCCTGATCAGCAGATCAGAGGAATGATTGCAAACGTCCTTGGGTTGTATATTAAAGCTGCTTTATGCCAGTCTGGGTATGACATTTGATGTTCTTTTCATATTTGTGCATAAGGACCAGCGATCCACTGTTTTTCAAAAATCACATGCTCTTCAACCATAAAACATCACCTTAACACAACTTCTATCTACCTTTGAATCGTGCTGGTCGTCAACAAAAGCTGGGTAGATTTTGTAGTTATATATTAATGTTACTTTTGGTAGACTATAATTGGAAACAAAACTTTGTCTATACCTGAATAGGTATAGTTCATAATTTTTTGGATTACCGGAAACCTCTGGTAACTCGTCTTAAGTTTTGATAAATATATAAATTATTTTCATATTACCTTTCTTATCTCTTCTCTGTATTCTGAGATGCTCTTCAGACGGTAAGGTTTTCATACGTTAAGTAAGGTTGCTTCAGTGGGTGCAGCCTCTAAAATAACCAGGCTTTCCAAAATAACCATTTTTATCTCTCAGTGGAACATATGATGATTGGGCAGACACAAATGCTAAGAAGTACTCAACAGGTTAGATCCTTTTGAAATGATATGATGATGTTTGAATCTATCTTGAGTATTTGTTATTTGTACAGTAATTATTCGAGTGTAAGTGGAAACGCTTTTGGTCTTTCTTTTAGTGAAATTGGCTTTGTAGTTTGTACAATATTTCTTTTCATTATTTTTTTGTTTTAAGAATCTAAATTTCAGCCTATTTGTAGTTGACCCTTTTGTCGTTTTCGAACTCTGTAATATGTTTATTGCTGGCGACAAAGGCATTTCAAACCTCTTATGTTACGTAAAACTACTTTTTGCTACAATTCATGCCATTTGCTGCAATCTTTATACCTTGCATCCCTGTATTTCCACTTCAGATCCACTGCCAATTGATATTGTTGTTGACATATTGAAAAAGATTTTGGATGACGAGTCTTCAATTTCACTCAAGATGACTTGCTCCTCTGTGAAGGTAGGTTGAGAAGCAACTGTTTTAAATCAGTAAATTGTAGCTAGCTATTTGCTTTGCTCTATTTGAGTGAACTTTTTTCTTATCAATTTGTCTCCTGTATATTTTTTTTGTGACATAGGTTCATTATTGAATCTAAGTATGTGACTCTATATACAGTTGTTTTAGAAATCCTTGATATCAAAATTCAGAGCTAAATTTCTGTTTAATGAATTTATTCTTCGAAACTGATGCTTTTGTTATCAATTTTCAATCTTTTTATCATTGCTCAATGAATACTTTGTATCAGTCTCTTTCTTTAATGATTTTTAATTCAATAATCAGAATTAGGATTTTATTTCGAAGCTTTAATAAAGTTCTCTCCAAAATCTTTCGATATTTGTCTTCCATACATTTATTTTGTATTATAACACAAAGACCTCTTAGGAATAAAACGTGATATAGACTTATTTTGTGTGCTGATGTTTCTTGATGTTGAAAATATCTTTCTACGAAGACTGCCTGAATGTTACTTATACAGCTAGGTGCTCTACTCTTTTTAAAAAATGGTCTTTGCTTTACATCACAATCTATACGTTCAATACGAAGCTTCCCACTTCTTTTTTCAATAAAAATCTATCTTATCTTTTCAAGGAATTTATAAATCAGTTGTTTGAAAGTGATTATCATCATTTTGCATACGAAATTATGCTGAAAATATTGACATTGAAAGACAACTCTTATTGGCTATTGAAAGTAAGTGTTGATATAAACGTTCCAATAAATGCTTACCTTTTTGTCTGAAATTCTGGAATATGTTGCCATTGGAGAATTCTTATGAATCCCAAATTGAATGGGTTTTAAAGGAAAAATGACTCAAAATTCTATTCATGAATCGCTAACAGCGTTATTTTTGATTAGCAACTTTTTTTTCAATTTAAGGGCATAAATTTAAATTAAATTTCAGTGCCATGAATTTAATGTTCTTTGTGAAAATGTAGCTCTTTGTCTTATTCCCTTTTTAAAGCTGTTGTTTATAATTTTCCTCGAACTAAGTAGAATTTAATGGTAAAACCCGCTTGTAATACGAAAAGTAAACGTCGGTATGCACCCTCGATTTGGCTGTAGTTATTGGAAATATAAAAGTGCGTTCAAGCATTGTCTCAGCTAACTATGTTTTTGTTAAAATGTGCTTTTGTAAATGAGTATATTTCTGAAACCATGAAATATTAGAAAGAAAAAAGCACGTGCCAGCAATGTTTGTAGCTTACCCTAATCAACGATAACTGAATATAATTTTCTTTTTGATATCAGGTTGAAATATTAGAGTTGTTTGCCTTGCTTGATTACAGGTAAGTTTGAACAGTTGAGAGATAACACATTAATTTGAGGGCGTTTTGAGAGAAGCAAGAAAAAGATTTCTTACACTGGATAATTCGTACAAGAGGGTGACCTGATAAATATGCATTTGACTAAATAAGAAAAAGATGCATTATTTCCAATTTGGAAGCTTAGCCGATCATTGGCTAGACTGAGAGAGGGGCTTGAAAAATGGTTATTATTTTGTAACACAAATTGAAGAATCTGGTAGAAGTGCTGCAATTTAAAAAGAATGTCCGCTACAACATCAAATTAATGTCACACCATTCCTTTTGCCGTTACTTTTTTAGTTGTTTAAGATTATGGAAAGATTTTTCCTTAACATTGTAAAATGTTTTAAAGTTGTTTCAAGAGGTTGCAATGCTGTACTGCAATGCCATTTTAGTTATTACTCAAGTTTACTTGTTATAAAAATTTTAACAAAATTTGCATCTCCTGTTTACAATGTTTTAAGGCATTTTGAACCGCGATTAGCTTTTCATTATGTTGTTATTGTAGCCTATCCTTTTTATTTTTTCTTTAAAACAGACTGGTGAATTTAGTTGAAGCAACGTATTTACAGCAACATGGGATGAATGCCTTCACAGGCTACAGAGTAAGTGAAATGGGTTTACAATGCTTTACAATTTACTGCAATGTTTACAATCACAAAAATGATTTGTAAGGTGTGTTTGCCCTATATATTTTCAAGATGGCTGCAGCAAGAATCGGACCATTTGTTGAATAGCTATTGGTAAGCGAAGGGTATGCATTTAAGGGATAGGGTAGGGCGCAAGGTTATTGCAAGGGTAGAAAAACATGGTGCGGCTAGTTTTTTTAGTTTGATATCAGTAGTGTGTACACCTCAGTTGCAAAATAAAAATTTAGAATATTAAAAGGATACTGTAATGGTAATTTGAATAATTATTATTTTGCTGCTATCTCATATTACCGAAATTGAAAGAAGGAACCCAACATGCTTTTAGCGTTGCTGGGACCTTGCAATCATCCAGCCTCACACTAAATGTAGCCCTTGTTCGTATTTCTAAAGCCTGATAGCAGTTCATAGTCCCAACATTCCAGTCTTTAAACACTCCTACTTCCATATCTTATGTTTTCCGATAACCAACTGTAATGTAGTATAGCAACTGTAGCGAGGTTATTGAAGCAACATTTCCGAAATAGCAAAGGCTTAAAGATATGTTAATTTATTAATTTTAAGGCACAACTATAATCTATTTGCGCTTTCACAATTATTTAGCCTCGTATAGGTATAGCAGGGATGATATCTCGTGTTATTAACGCTCCATAAAACTCCATAATTGTTTAGCATTTCAATTCTTTGTCTCCCTGAACTTCATCACTCTGAAAATTTTCAAAGATTTTGATTATGTATTCGAGCACTTTTATCCTTGATAGATGTCTAAGATGCAAACCAGATGCATCGAGGCAGTTTTAGGTTTCTTAGCAGACGAAGATGCAAGAGTAAGACAGGCAGCATCAAAAGCGATTGTGAAGTGAGTTTTGCCTTTTGAATTATGTTTTTTGTCACTGGTATTCTTAGCCAATGATTTGATGAGTTCCTGTGTGTTATACGACGAATTATTTTTAGGTTACTTGATACCTTTTTTGAGTTTGAAAACCATAATTTAAAACACACATTCACGTTCATAATTTATTCATTTTCGAAACAACATTTGAATCAACGTTCTAGTGAAAATATGTTACAGTCACGAAACCTGTTTGAGATCATGACTCGTTAAAGACGTCAACTTCATTAAGCTTTTTGTTATTGCTTCATGGAAAATCAGCTATACCGTCACGTCCTTTGAAATTTTACTCTTCTTAAATGTTTGCAATCACAACCATATATCGTCCTCATTGGTACGAGATAGGGTTGACACAATGCCTGCTTCGGCCACATTGGACAAAATAGGCCAATCACAAAAACGCGGGCACGTGACCGGTATATGTAGTTGTCCAATCAGTACCGCGTGCCTATAGGAAAGTCAGCACTGGGGTCCAAGAGAAATAACGAACTTCTTTTTGGTTATTTTCGATCCCAACTGGGTATATACATTTTCCACTTTGTACTTTCGGAACCTTATTCTGACGTTTTATACTCTAAGGAGTGTCAGACGAAAAAAGCTTTAAGTATGTTTGCTTTTTGCAAAATCATTCTCAAATTTTGAACCGCCAAAAAATTGAACAATAGTATTAGATATATACAATTAAGTTTGTTGGCTTGCATCAGCATCCCTACTTTCATATTTCACTTAATCGTTTCTTCTTTGTGCTGTAGCATGCTGCCAAATTTGGATTACAGCGAACCACTGGAAAAAGCATCATCTCAGCGCGTGCTGAAGTTTAAAGGTTTGCCATCTTAAGTTTGCATTGAGATTTCAGGGTATATCGACATTTTCTACTAATTCCTATAGAAACAATTGATATTACTTTTTCTGTTTGAGCATTTATGTGTATATAGCAACTAGCTGCGCTGATTTCACAGATTCTAACTAATCAGGTTGAAAATGTTTCCCTTCACAAATATTTAACATGAACTCTGGATTTGAAATAGAGTACCGAAGTGATATATATAGATTTTTGATGACGTCACACTTCGGTACACTATAACGCAACTTTATTGCAATTGACGTTTCATCAACCATTGCAAACAAATGTACAAAACCCCGGTGATTTTTCCATCATCGAATAATCTTTCATGACTTCCGCTTTTGAAACCTGACATTGTTGGGGAGATGAGATCTCACTCCTATTGTTTGAGACAAAAGGCTTAATGATTTGTTCGAGCCAATCAACGTCGAGGGGCAGGGACGCATGCGTATTCTAACGAATTATCCCTACAAAATCCCGGGCCATCCTCAGCAACAAAAGCCAGGGAACACAACGAGATCTCGCAAACATGTCGAGAACAGTAATTTTAGTAATTTCTGAGGAGTTTTACGCATATAATTTAAGGACGTATTTTCGTTTATTTTTCATTTAGGGGTTTCCTCGGAACTTTTTGTAGATGTAGTCATAGGGAGAAGATCAAAACTCGAAGCTTTCCGCCTTAAAAATTTGAATAATTGAATTGAAGGTACAGTGTCTGTTGTTTTAGTTGCCTTGGTCTGGCTCTAGTGTCGGAGGTCAGTTAAAATCAGGTTGTATTGTTTACATCGAATGTCTACTCTCTGTAAACACTTAGGCCGCGTCATGAAATTCTCGATGTTTTTGCTTACCTTTGGAAGTAAAGTGAGCCTTAATACAAACAATAAACATGAAACAACAGAGAATCCAGGCAGGTTTTTCAGTACGAAAGATATTTCAGCTACTCCCATGTCAACGTGAATGATAAGCTCCAACCGCTCACTTAGTTTTGAAATTCGATCGCAAAGTTATGTTTGTTCCTTTCTCGGGGGGTTCTATGCCTCTTTGACTCAGAATATATAATACGCATGTGCAATGGCCCCAAAACGGGGGTACTCATTTCATACTCAAGAACTTGCTGCATCTCATCTCCCCAACAAGACATCTGTCGATGTTAGTTTTATGTCTTCCTTGGTTACAAAAATTACAAAAAAATTTCTTAGTTTTATATATTTTTTGGTTTATATGTTAAAATTACAAAAAAGCTTCTTATTCCGCAATAATTCTTCTTTACTAGATGTTAGTGGAAAAGTAAACTGCAAAATGGCAACTACAGAAGTCATTCCGTTTTTTCGCCAATACAAAAAATTGTTTGATGCAAATCTTGCATTCATTGTCAGAGAGCTGATCAAAACACTTAACTCTTCAACTACAAAGTTCCTAACAGTGAGTTATTTTTACATTTATTTACTTATGTAGTGCAATAAAAAATATACAGTTATATATCTAGATTAATGATCTTGATTTATTTTGGTAAATTATGAAAAATTTGGGAATCTGAAGACTGTGGTTGAGGGGAGCGCTTTCAATCTAGTAATTGAATAGTGAGGGTATCAGATGATGTAAATAATGGTGGACAGTAAAAAAGGTGGAATCAGATACGAGAAAAAAGCAAAAACTTTTAAGAATTTAATGTAAAAAGTTTAAATTGCAAATTCTAAGGGTCTAAAGCAGAGATGTAAACCAGGAGATAATATCATAGCTCTGAGTTTAGCGAAAATAAAATTATATAAGTGTTTTCTCAAACAGTCAGGTAGATGAAAGAACACATTGAAATACCGTATATCTTGTTATATTCTTCAAGCTTTTTGGGGTATATTAAATTTTGCAAGAATGTTTTTCGGTTCTTTGGCTTTTAATATAGAGACCAAAAAGAAGCAATATTTCTTTTTCTTACTAGAGTATTTGAGGATTGGTATTTATCGGTGGAAGTAGGGTTAGAAATATCTGTTCTTTGCTTCATTAGAACAGCCAAAATAGAATTGATTTTCTGTCTCATAATTATCTTCTCAATTTCTAGCATGGATGCTGCCAGGCAATGGCGCTGCTTGCTGAAACCTACCCAGTCTCACTGACACCGTTGGCATGGGAGCTTTACCCACAATGCAAAGTATCCATACAAAATGTGCCAAAAGAACGAAGCTTCCGTCCTATTGGACCATCAAGAAAGCTTGTTTTTGATGACGAGATGTCTTCATATTCCGGTCCTTTGAATGTTGCTTTATCGCTTCTCACCTCATCTTGGATCACTCTGGACTTGCAAGCGCACCAGGAGCTTCTGAAGGTGATTTTTATATTTCTTTTTACACGATTCAACCCTTCAGCTACCCTAATACAATGTTAATTAAGTATAAATACATTTGTTTAACTAAAAGAGATACAATTTCCATCTAAAATGCTGTTCTTCCAGGGGTTCGTGTTTAAATAAACGAATCTGTCAGCTCTTCAAGTACTCCTTTAGTTTTTTAAAGCGACAAATGGTCGGGAGTTCTCTTATATCAATTGGAACGTCGTTCCAGGCTTTAAGAGCAGAGGAGTTAAAACTTTTCTCACATGCTCTGTATTTGTTCTAGGAATATTCAGATCCCTTCAGTACCTTGTTTGATTGCGAGGATCTTTGCTGAAATTTATCCCAAAGGCTTTCTGTGCTTAATTTCTTTATAATCTTGTACGTCATGACCGATCGATCGGATCGAATGAGATTTTCAACGCTCAACCAGTTACATGTCCAGTTTTCCTTTGATTTGGCGCTTTCAATTATTGATCGAGCGCGGTCCTGCAGACGTTGGAGGGTATCAAGTTTAGTTTTTGGGAGGCTGCCCCAAATAACGTTAGCATACCGTAGGTGACTTACGACAGTGGAGTAGTAGACACTGCAAAGTTTTTTTGGGGAATTATATTTTTTAACAGTTTTAGTGACCTAAGTCCTCCACAAACTTTTCTTTTTATAACTTTGTATGGCTCATCCCACTGTAGGTTTTCGATCAGAATTACCCCTAGAGATTTCGTCTTCGTGACACGTTTAATATCAGCCCCGTTCAGTTTGAGCGCACTCGAGATATTTAATGCATTTACTTTACGAGAATGACCTATTATCATATATTCAGTCTTTTCAGGGTTAGGACTTAACTTATTTATTCTCATCAACTCCGAGAAGTTTAATAATTCCTGCTATGCCTCGAAGACCAGTTCTTCAACATCATTCGATACGATCGTGACATTTGTATCATCAGCATGGATACTAGCTTGTGAATATTTCAATCCGAGGTGATAATGATGGTGGCAATGATGCAACCTTGTGTGATTTCCATAACTAAGCATAGACGATTTATATATCAATATAATAAGTTTGTAATCAAGACCACAGTCAGGAGAATACAGTTTTTATCTGCAATAAATCTGCCTTTGTTGATCCTGCTTTGAAATGCCTTTTGAGTACAGTGTAATCCGGTTATAGCGTACTTTAAGGGACCAGCGTATTAAGTACGTTATATCTAAAGTACGTTGTAACGAGGGTAAGTAAAAATTGACTAAAACCAAGCACACCTTTTGCCGGGGCCAAGCACACCAGTACGTTATATCCGAAAGTACGTAATAACCGAGTACGTTATAATGGGATTCTGCTGATGATATATTCACAAAGAGAGTCCTCTTAAGTATATATCGTAGCAAAGCATATCTCTGTTTAGCTGCCACATACCAAAACTGTTTATTTGTTATTCAGTTAAGATCTTGACGAAGTTGATTGTTAAAACAGCTGGCTATATTGTTTTGGATACTGACTTCTTTTTTGTATTCCTCACAATGATAACGAATATCTGTTTCACTCCTTTGAGTCGCCTAAAGAATACTGAGTATGTAGTGTTATTTTCAATATATTTCATTTGCAGCTAGCCGTCAATGTGCTTTGCGGAAGTTCGGCTGCATTTCTCCGCCAGATTGCTCAGGAACGGAAAGAGTCTGGAATCAACGAAGACGACGAAACGTTTGGATCGATAAAGGATGAAAGATGGCCTATATTCAAGGACACGACATTGAATTCAATTGCTTCGAAACTATTCCAGCATACAGTAAGGTAGGAAACGGGCTTTGATAATATTATTTCTTATTATCTTGGCTGCTTGCCATACTTTTTAAATGTGACTTGCACAGAAGGAGAGGTAAGACCCGGTTATTTTCACAAAGCATTCAGATTGCGGGAAAATTGTTTCTCTCATTTTAGAACACAAGTATGCCTATTATTTTTTTTGTACCTCTCTCGCGCATAGATGCTCAAGTTCCCCTACGAACATAGGTTCTAATGCTTTGGTCCTATGCAACCAAACTCTGTTAGTAAGTCTGTTAGAGGCGCCTCTTAAGGTAATTAGCTGATGTAGGGACTCGGCAAGCTTGCAAGATACAAACGTTTGCGCTTACTTTTTGATCTCTCTCTATGCTTTTTGCATCTTGTCTTATATCATGTTGTCTGTGCTCTGTCTGCAGATTGCTGTGTGTTTGCATGCATGTTATCGAGCAAAGCAACCCTGCTGCCTCTTCATCCAAGGTATGTGTGTATTGTTTACATAGGCCTCAAGTCTAGGAAGGAAATGAAATGTAGCTACCCACAATATTGAAATGATTACTCCGTTGAAAGAGAGGTTTTGTTATTTTTGTTTAAACTGAGGAGTTATTTTTAAAGCAGATACGACATTTGAACAATTTTTAAAGCTGATATAGATTTTCTTTAAGGCACAACAAATATTTTAAGCCTTGTTCAAGTTACGTAATATTTCAAGCCTTGTTTGAGAAAGGTTCTAATCAAGCACGTTTCTGATGCTAGATTCAAATTGCCTTTACTGGAAAAGATAAAGAAAGATCATTATCAACTGCTACAGGGTCTCCTTCGCAGAGCCCCATGGCCGCAGGTAGCGCCAGCCCACAACCTCCCTCGGGAACACCTATTAATACATCTCCCCGCAAGTTCCTTCTAAACAAAAACCTACACAGGCGTGCTGTGTCTGATCAAAGTGCGGTAGCCAGCGCAGAAAAATCAGCACAGAGGAAAAACTCTGACGGAACGACACCCCAGGGTGGATCAGATTCGAAACAGGAAGCTGGGTCGTCAACATCGGACAAATCAGAAAAACTTGGACATTTTCATACCATTCCACACATGATGAAACTTTATGAGACAGCAAAAGGCGCTTTCAAAACTTACCAGGTTTTTGGATTTTTCTATTGTGCTACTGTGCCTTTTCCTTTGCTATGTGAGCTATTCTATCCGCCGCACTGTTTCTCATCGCCCTTAACTTTCTTTTTTATTGCAACCATTGTTGAAGTCAAACTTTTCAATATTTTCTTAGGAATATTATTTTTTCCTTTAGAGATCTTTCTATTTTACTGGTGTAATACCCTAAGCTTCAGACGCGACAATCATACAGTCATTTTTAAAATGCGCGCTTTTCAGCAAAGCCATCAATAGCTTTTGAATTCTTCCTTCTATCTTTTTTGAAAATTCCTGTAAAAATGTTTAAAGAAACGAAAAGTTTTTTTATACTTGTTATACTTTTACATAACGATAGAGAAGGAAAGTTATGTTTTTATATGATTGCATTCAGGTCACTTCCGTGTCAAAGAAAGGAGAAAAATTTGGTGCCTTTCTACGTGGAGTGCTTGAGGCCTTTAGCATGCAGCTAGAGCTGGCATCTTTCAGTGAAGTTGGTAGTGTAAGTGTCTTTATATTGTTTATCTTCCCTTTCCTTTTCTCTCCTCTCCTTTCCTCTTCTTTCCTCTCCTTTCTTCTCCTTTCCTCTCCTTTCCTTCTCTTTCCTTTGGTCAATATGCTTAGCTTCAAAATCCTCCTTAAAGGCACAATGTCCCGACGCATTTCGCTGGTCATTTAACTTTTTCATTTGCTGGACTACACAATAGACCTATTGTTACGTATCCAATCGGCAACTAAGGCTAATTTTCAATGTTCATCGATCATAAACGCGCTGCAAAGCCTGTTCTCAGCTTTGAACATTTAATTGATGTAACAGGGTGCTTTTAAACCTCTTACCTCTTAATGCCTTTAAAAACCTTCAAAAACTTATAGAAAACAACGAAAGTGATTTTGTTCTGTATTTTGTTTATAGCTGATCACTTCGTTGCCTTGCGATCTGTCCCATATTTGAGGAACTGTCGCCTGAACTGACCACTGTTTTCTTTGTTACAGTACTTCCAGAAGCGTAACCTTAAAAAACTCAGGCCTACTTCATGTTTTCCATAGCTTCAAGTAACACAGTACGATTTCGTCCAACTTTAATCACTAATGACGAGGATTGTTTTGGTCTGAATTAAGTAGCCATTATTGACAATTTCATTCAGCATAAGAGTCGAAGTACATTTTGATGATAGTTAGTGTTATATTTGATGTAAATAATTCCACCTCTCTGACCTTTTTCCAATCATGTTTTTTTGCTCTTTGATTGTTTTTAGACTGCAGAAGAATTTCTTGAGTACTTGATGTCTTGTGTGAAAATTGATGCCGAAAGAACATTTTTGGCTGTACAACAGGTTAGTTGTTAACAGAATTATTCATGATCAAAACATGAAGATTTTGTGAAACTTTGGTGTTTATAAAGCAGTTACTCGTTTTGCTGTCTCAGTATCTTAAAAACATTGGTTGCTAAGGTTAAACAACTTAAGTATTAGCCAATCCGTTGATATTATGATTCTCAAAGTGGCTTTCTTTAAACTGTAACTGCTATAAATACCTTTATATTAATTCATGCTCTTTAACTTTATCACTTTTGGGTATTACATCCAGAATAACAAAGCTATAATCTTGTTTGTCTGTCTTGACAGTTTATTTAGTTTTTATAAAATATTTTTTTTTGTATTTTTATTCTATGGCAATGAGTAGGTTATGTATAATTTCATTGATAATCAAACAGTTAACTAAATTAGGAACCTTTTGTCTTTGGATTCTTTTGCTGCTACAGTCTGGACTTTTCTAGCTATCTCGATGTATTTTATGATAATAAGACAGGATTGAAAGCTTTGAATTGTTTCCTTTCATCAGCTTTTGAAGAGTCTGTTTGGAACAAACGTCGCTTGCCAGCCGGAAATGTACCACTTACCATACAGCACGAAGCACCTCGTAGAAACCCGTGGTGATCCTACGTTTTCGCTTGATGCAAGCTCTGAACCAATCAAAGAAGAGAAGCCTCCTTGTGAATCTCCACATTTGTATGATTCAGTCATCAAAGAGCCATGTGAAGCATTTACTGAATCTTTGCACACTAGCAAGTTTCCTGAGCAGGGCTCTCCGGATATTGTTAAAAAAGCAAGGTATGATTTGTATCTAAACATTGTCATCCAAATATCTTGCGGGTATTTAATGCAAACGAAACGTTCAATGCTCTAAAAATTTGAAATGGTCACTGTTCAACAAGTTTGCTTGGCCAATTATGCAATCATTGCGCCCAAACGGACAATGCTACTGGCCCTACATAACATTTCGATCAAATATCATATCTCTTGACATTCCAGTTATATGCGTCCTTATTCCATTTCTACTGCTTTTTGTCATCCGTTTTGATTAAACATTAGAAACGATGGTATTTTTCTATATAGAAATTCATTTTTTTATGCTTAAACTGCATTTGATTTCCCATTCCTACAAAAGGTCGTCAACTTTGAGCTTCTTCAAAAAATTCAAGAAAATAGCTGCCCCACAAAAGCCAGTTTCAAAGTTGAGCAAAGAAAAGGTTTGTAGCCTTCTTTCCCGTTTGTTTTTGCCTCTAACTTTTGTTGTTCCTTGACAAGTGATTTTGTTATGTTGATTTTATGCAATGAGATGCCTTTAAAATCATACAAGATTGAGAACAACTAAATATAATTATGGCCTTAAAGTTAGTTTTTTGTAACCATATCAAATTCGTTTAACAGCTTATTTTGTGTGAAGTACAGAAATACATCAGTTTTTAAAGTAAAAAATCTACCAAGGGACGCAACATTGTACTCCGTGTAAACTTCATTTTCATTTTCTTGGAAAAGGAATTTTGAATATGAGTGGAAGTATTTCAAATAATTTATCATAAATCACGGTTTCATATTCTAGGGAATTTCTGAATGAACAGTGTGCACTTTGGTAGAATAATGTGGTTTACTTTTTTTACAAATTTAAAACCCATGTGCATATCTTAGTTATTGATTAACTCTTTGATACTTCATTTAAGCTGTCATCAATTCAAGCCTACATCCGACTGTTCGAGCCATTGGTAATACATGCACTGAAAACATACACAATGACGAGCAACTTAGATGTCCAGGCCCAAGTCATCCATCTTCTTGACCAGCTCATCCGCTTGAGGGTGAACTATTCATTGCTGGATGCAGACCAGATTTTCATTGCGTTCGTCTTGAAGCAATTCGAGTTTGTTGAAGCCGGGCAGATTGGGTTCGTATTGCCAATGTCCTTTTGCCTGTTACAAATGATCACATGAAAAGTGCTAATTATTTTAAAAGTGCTGATCACATGAAAAGTGCTTTTACTGTCATTTTTTAGCCTGCTTTTCACAGAAATCTCCTTTACAGCATACTTCCAAGCCCTTCTACCAAATGAACTTTCTTTTAATCATATTTTTTTAGTATGATCTTCCTTGCCTAAACATCTGGAATAGGGCTTAGATCTTATTCCTCTATTTGTGTCACTGGGGCTTTTTAGACCAAGTTTTTACTGCAATTCCTCATCACCCGTTTAGAAAATAAACATTGCGACACTTCCTATCGCCAAAAGTTCTGATATCATTTTTTTAAAAATATATAGATAACATTTTGCTTGTAGAAATTTTAAAGCTGCTTTCTACCGAAAACAGAAGAATCCTTGTTGAACCCTGAAATTTTACTATGAATGTCTTTTAAGTGTCTTTTCAGCTAAGGACAAAGCCAAGTGGCTCATAATTCACTGTTAACGCTTCCTCTTTCGATTCTAGGAATCCAACAATGGTCATTCCAGAAATGTTCCAGTTTTTGGTTCTTCTTTCGTACGAGTGTTTCCAGCCAAAATACAGCCAAGCAAAACCAATAATCGTTATGCCACAGATCATTCAACTGTGCGATGGGATTATGGCCTGCGGACAGCCTGCGACTACGCATGGTATTATCATTTATGAAAATATCTTACCGTTATCGCAAGGAATGTCTTTGGGTTCCTTTCTATTTTCCAGAATTATTTTAGAATTCCTTGTTTACTTGAATTTGAAATCTTTTAAATGACTTGATAACAGCACAAATACGTTTTCACAACAAGCTTGCATGCCATTGCTAAGTCTTGCTCAAAGGTTTCTCAGCTGACGCAAGACGACCAGAAATATCGATTCTTATTTCAATAGAAAGATCAGTTAGTTCGGAGACCATGGAGATTGATTTGGGAGCGCGTAAAGCTTGAATCCTAGTTCAGCTGAAAAAAGGTGTCATCGATCAATAAAAACGCTGCATATACCGCCTCGTAGAGTTAGGCCACCTTTCCTTTTTATTCTCAGGGGATTGCTGGCCTAAATTGTATATGAACTGTTAGGCTCATCAGAGAGCCAACATTTGAGATGTTCGGTCACTTAAATCTGGATTTACCTTTCTAAATTGATTATATCCAACTGCCGATGAATAGTGTCTAGCCAAATTCTTTGACTGGGTTGTAAAGATCTTACTGCCTACCTTTCTAGCTGATGTGTCTAACTGGCACTCTTTTTTCTGAATTATCAATATTTTTCTTGTAGTTTTTTTCCATTTTGCACTTCCTCAATCATTATTAAGTACTTATATAGAAAATTATTCTTTAACCCCATACAGTCATGCGAAAAACCTTCCTGAGTGCAAGATCTTTTCTTGTAGAATGAAATTATAGATTGCTAGAATTTACATTGAAACATTTTCAGAAAAACTGATATGAATAGTGTATGGAAGGATAATGGTATAGAAGGAAAGTCGTTCGGCATCAACGTTTGTTGACAAGACATCGTTATGTCACAATGGCTGTTTGCATTGACACTACTAACTGTGCTGGAAACAAACTGTCTTTTTTCTTTTCTAGCGATTCCCGCATTAAAGCCAGTTGTACACGACTTATTCATTTCAAAAAACCAAACAAGAGCTGACGGTCGCAAAGAATTGGACACCCAAAGAGAGGTTGCATTCTCAATGTTGCTTCGTTTGACACAATACCCACAGGTGAGCCTCTCTTTGGCTGATAAACCTCGCTGTCACAATTAAGTTTAAAGCTCACAAATGTCTCACAAATTAAACTTTTGTCTCAACTTGAAATCTGCTGATTTTTTTGCTTTGACGAACATAACATTTGCACATATTTCTTCATATCTAACAATCAAAATGCTATTTTTATCGTTTAATTGATATGTTTGCAGAGTAAAGTGATTTTGTAGGTGCATCGAAGGACAAGTCTTTTTTTGCCAAGACTATATTCTACTTTAAATTAATCTTTTCGAAGTCTGCCGGACTTCATGCCATTTTTTAACCCGGTTAACAACATGCCCGGCTCAATATGTCATCCAGAGAACTCGGAAGGCTTCTATTTTTTCTTAAACTCGTTGCTTTTTTGCAAGGTACTTGAGCTGCTGACTGTGATCCTGGAGGGTTCAAAGGATGATGACGAAAAATGGAAGCGGTTTTCACGACAAATAGTTGACGTCGTTTTTCCACAGCTATCAACGTTAGAGGTAATTACACCAGCGTTGACTTCACAAAGTCACCTGTTTCAATTACTGTTAATGATAACTAAACAATTATCTTTCATTTTTTTATCTATCTTTGTATCCCGTTGTTTATACCGTTAGGAGGCGTCAGTTTTCTCTCTAGATTATATGTCTTCTGGATAATGTAACTGATGACGCTTTAGCCAATACATCTATAGTTTGTCAGCATGCGAGAATTGATTATGCATTTTTCGTTATAAATGGTTATGCTCACAAAGTATAGTGTTTTATGATGTTTCGCCCATAGTCACAATATATGACCTTAGTTTTATTGTGACTACTCGACTTTTAGGCCAAAGCAAACGTCTCCTAGCAATACCATTAACTGACTTTTCTTTGGAACGCCGGAGAACGCCCTTTCAAAGAGATTTTTGCAATTGGGAGGAGGCGTCCAGTCCCTCTTGTCTTCCTCTCACTACGCTACTGGTTGGAGGCTCGAGCCCCCAGGACTTCGTGTTGTTTTGTACAATCCATTAAGTCTCCTATGGATCTTCGACACTACTGACCTCCGTGTGTTTTTTGCTCGTCAACTTTCCTTGTATCTTTTCGGCCCAAGTTTTTTGACAGCATAATTAGATTATTGCTATTTCAAGAAGTTGGTCGGCATTAACGATGTTTCTTATCTGTTTCTGTTATTTAAGATTACTCATTTTCTATAATAGATTTCTATTTTATAACTTTTTGTCGCTTTTCTTTTGCAGATAAATCTGACAAATGAAGCTCATATCGACGTCTTGAGCCATCTTTTCGACTCGCTCGCACACATAGCACTTCGCCCAGCTGACGTCATACTCAAAGCGTTGTTCGCGCCAATTCGCATAGTAAGTGCTTGAGCTGAGATAGAGCATCTAGCGACACCGCGTTTTTCGTTTTCAAAGTTTTCCCTAGTGATAGCATGGCTTTTCAAGTTCTTTTTTCTATGATGGGCCAAAATGAAGTTGAATATACCTCGAAGTTTAGTAGATTTAATTACTGCGAAGCCAAGCTAGAGGATCAAGTAAAACTCGTTTGAATGAGGAAGAAACGGGGAAAGATGCAACAGCGGGGTTGAGACAGATGTCTAGCTTGGAGTTCTGCATCGTGTTTTAGCACTTAAACTTTGCATAATGCGCACCAGTCACTTGTAGGTAGATAACAACATTAAACGGGCTTTCATTTCGCCTAGACATCACTTGGTCAATCGGTGAGATGGCTTTCTATGCTGCTGAGTCTTGGCAGAGTTCTGATCACCCAGAACAACGAGGAGATAATGCTTACAAGGCTGTCACAGATTGGTATTACAAAGCAGGACCCGTTTGGTTTGATTTCAACAATAGAAGATGCTGCGGAGGCACATCACGGCACCATTGACAACGAGTCAGCTGATTTCTATGCCAAGTTTTTTCTGCATGCTATAAACGTTGCAGTCAACGAGGTGGCGCGGTATTGTTACTCCACCGTATGTGATCAATCTTGCTTGGTCACCTTAAAGAAGTTGACACAAAAGTTGCTTATAATGTTTGCAACAATGCTAAGCTCCGGTGAGTTTCGCAACATATTGATGTTCCACAAAAGGTTCAGCCTTAAACTCATTTGATTGGCCTAAATTTATTCAATTCAATTCAATTCAATTCAGTTTTGTTCGTATACTACAGAAAAATGTAATATACACGAACCAAAAAAGTATGGACTTATCCTGCTTGGGCCATTAACCTGCAAAAGTATAATTAAAAACATAACAGTAATCACTTCAACAGAAACAAAGTTGGTTATATGGTTATATTGAAAATGTTTTTAAACAGGAATTGCTATTTTGTTGCAGAAAGATTCAAAGATATTGCACTAGCCGCGTCTGGTCAAGTTCAATCGGGGAATGTGGCAGCAAATCAGGACCCGCAGTACAATGGCATTTTAGATACTTCACAGTCGCTTATTTCACTTAAACAGAACTGTCCAACATTGATCTTGCATTGGTGTCATATACTTCAGCTACTAGGGTATGAAAATAAACAATTCTGGGAACGTCTGTTTTGCTCAAAACTTGGGCAAAAAGCAGAGAAATGGAACTGGACATCTGGTGTCACTCAACATGGAGCAGTTCTTATCTACTGTAACATTTTGGTAGAGGTCTATCAGGTATTGAATTGCTTTCTAATGAATTCATCAATCATTTTATGCCTAAAAGTCATGTAAATTTGTTTTCATCGTTTTCACCGTAAATTTGTTTTCAATTGGTCCGAGGAATATTAGTCTTTAAAAATGTAAATTTATCTCTCAAAACTCTTTTTTCGAATATTATTCTAAACGATAGTTGGTCACCTATGGAATGTTTTTCAAAATCTCGTTTGCCTTCGTTGTCACTGTTATTAGAAGATTTTCGTTTTTGAAATTAATCAAAACGATTTTAATCACAGGTTGAGCACGCCCTGTTCGCCAAAAGCAATCAGACTTCTACAACTCTACCCCCTAGCCAGATTTATTCACCTCTAAATTCCTAGCCAGAATTTCCAATTATTTTACTTCGAAAGCATAGCAAGGCATTAAGTGTTTGTTGAACTGAATGCTTGTCATGAACAAGGATGATACCGTATTTATTCTTTTTTTAAATAATTCAGGCAAAAACTTCAATAGCTTTGCCAACGTGACCCCATATAGATTATGTTCGCATTTACCATCGTCAAAATTGCTGATTAAAAGATTGACAAGAATTCAGCTTTTCTATAATTTGATTGGTTTAGACTAAGATACTTGGACATTGATTGGTTTAGACCAATCATTCTTGCAAAGCATGCTACTTGTACGGAGACAATGCCTTTAAATGATCCGCTCAATCATTTTTTTATTTCCATTCTTCAATTTTTAGAGACAGACAGAGAAAGATCTCAAGCCTTTGCAGTCTTTGCTGGAAACAAATCTTGATGACATCATAATTTTATCTAATGAGACACCAACGCAAAATCTTTTAAGGTAAAGAAATTTTCGATACATTGTTATCAATGATATACAAACATTGAAATTAGGGGATAGTTTAGAAAATCATTTGTAGGATGTTATATAAATATATGGATATCACAGAGAAACACAAAGATGCCACTGAATTATCAAATTTGTGTATTTGTGGGATCGGCAGAAAGCTCCCAGATTAGCAGGAAAATATCATAAAAGTCTTTTTATTACATATCGGTCAAATGCAAGAAAGATCGTTTCCAATAAAATCTGCTTTGTTTTGAGAAAGGTGATTTTCAATATTGTTCGCCTCTCTTCACCATTTCTCCCCTTTTGTTTTCTTCAAAAATAATCTGCCAGATAAAGTTGAACAGGTCTGCCCGCAGGCTACTTAAACAGTGATTCCTTTTTTGTAAATAATGACATATCATCAGGAAAACCAAACTGTCTTAATCGCTAACATAAGAATCCCAGTATCAGCAAGTAATCAAATTAGAATATCAATTTGATTAACCCAGAGTATTTCAGCCGACACATAAGTCATTTTTGTAATCCTTTTGTATTATCCTAGAAGCTGAGTAGGTATGCTATAAAACATAGCGATTAGTTATCTTAGTTCTTGATTTTTCAATTCATAGACAACTGTATTCACATACATAAAAAAACGTTTAGGAAATTGACATATGATTATTTTTTTGTTTTTAGGGAAATTTATGGAGATTCGTCTTTAAGTGGTTTGTTTCTGCAAAGTGTTATCAATTTCGTCAAAGAGCCTTCAAGCAGCAAGGTAGTTGCCTTTGCAACGTTAATCCTTCTAATGAAATGCTAATCGTATCAGTTTTGAAACAGTGAATTATCACACCAGTTATCACTTGAAATATTCTCCGTTAACCCTCTTTGGTGAGTGACAAAACGGTGTTGCATCTCAGTATTTTTGAATGATTGTTCCAGTTTAACATGTGGCTCCGCTTTCATTCTTTGTGTATTTTATTTTTAAATGTATGTAGTTTTGCCATTCCCGTATTCTTAATGATCCCCAATTTCACTGTTTTGGCGTCACTACAGCTATAATTACTTTGCTTGTAAATCCATTTGTTATTCACACCTAACTTTATCATTTTATGAAAACAGTACCTCGAAAAGAAGTCTCTAACAGAGTTGATGGGAAATGTCCATATGAGTCAGTCAAACAGGCTTCTCCAATTCATGTTGTCGAAACTGCCATCGATTCGTTCTTACGGCATCGCCCGCTATGCCGAAACAGTCACATGCAAAAGGCTGGAGTATTTGCAGACACTTCCTGCAAACGTAAGGTTTAATTTAGATTTTTTTCTATCAAACTCATCAATGAATACATTTTTTCAAATGCCCCCTGTCATAAAGTGAACCTTCATTATTATTATTATTATGAGTAATATGCTGAACCTTGCTTTGGTTGCCCTGTGCAACAATTGTTTTGTTATGCTTTGTTATATTAAGAAGGGTGTTATGAAATTTTAGTGGAGTTGTGTTTTGGGATTCGAATATGAAAGTAAACGAAGTGTCTTCTATATGAATTGGCCTACGGAATTAAGAGAATATAACATTGGCGACGAGGATAAAACGATAATAACATAGCATATGTTATGAAGGATGGCTTTCAGTCTAAATCTACACCCACTTCCTGAATTTGATCCAGATATTGAAGTTGGTGCTAGTCTTTCTACGAGATGGCGACAATGGCTTCGTGATTTCGACACATATATTCTTGCCAGTGGTATAAGAGATCTTGGACGCAAACGAGCCATTTTACTTCATCAAGCAGGTTCCCGAGTTCGCGAAATTTTCAGCCAGATTCCTGATACAGGCGCTGCCGCTGATTATGAACTGGCTCGTGATAAACTCACTGCATATTTCGAGCCTCAAACAAACCGTCGGTATGAAGTGTACAAGTTTCGCCAAACTCGCCAGGAACAAGGGGAGACCTTAGATCATTTTCACACACGGCTCCGACATCTTTCTGTCAATTGTACCTTTACGGATACCGACTTCGAAATCGAGGAACAAATAATTGTTGGAGGCATTTCTAACAAAATTAGAAGAAAAGCGTTACGTGACCCAGACTATTCGCTAAAAGATATGTTACTTGATGGCAGAAGGGATGAAATGAGCGAATTCCAAGCGAAGGAAATTGAGTCAAAAGAAGACATGCAACAATACACTCATCGGTTTACGGCTTCAAACAAGGCAGGTAAACAAAAATTGACTGTACCCCCGAAATGTGGAAGCTGTGGTGGTGCACGACACCCAAAGGATCAATGCCCAGCGTATGGCAAAACATGCCATAAATGTGCAAAATCGAATCATTTTGCAGCTGTATGTCGGAGTGCAGCTCAGGACAAGAGACCGAAATCCGGTAGGCCAAACAAACCTCAACGTTTCTCAGTCAAGCCATTGAATTATTCGACACAGTCTAGCGACGATGAATACGTTTACACAATACAACAGAAATCCACAGGGTGTCCTACAACAACAATTTCTATTGCGGGAAAGCCAATATCAATAATGATTGATACCGGCGCCTCCATCAACGTGTTGGACAACACAGCCTTTCAACAATTAGAGGGAATTGAATTACGTCCAACCAAGGTCAAGGCATTTGCCTTCAGTTCAAAACAGCCCGTCTGTTTCAAAGGAAAATTTGAAGCTCTTGTCGAAACAAAGCAAAAATATTGTGTCTCAACATTCTACGTTGTGAGCAGCAAAGATTCAGGATGTCTGCTATCCATGGCTACCGCACAGGAGTTAGGACTTATCAGCTTGAATCTAAGTGCAATTAAGCCCGTTGATGTAACAGATGAGAAACTTTCAACTTTGCTGGATAAATATCGTGATGTATTCAAAGGTTTAGGAAAACTCAGAGACACTGAAGTGCAGCTCAACATTAATCAAGAGGTTATACCAAAGGCTCAACCCCCAAGGAGAATCCCATTTCACATTCGCCAGAAAGTACAGGACGCTGTGAAGGAGCTTCAAAGACAGGATATCATAGAGCCAGTACCTGAAAATCAGCCAACACCATGGGTCTCACCCATCGTTGCTGTTCCGAAGAAAGATGGTTCAGTGCGAATTTGTGTGGACATGAGGATGGCTAACCAAGCCATAGACAGGGTTAGATATCCTATACCCACAGTGAATGATATAAGCCTAGAGCTTAATGGTTCGAAGTACTTCACAAAGCTGGACCTTTCACAAGCGTATCACCAACTACCTCTTGCAGAGGAATCGAGGTATATCACAACATTTTCCACACATTGCGGTTTATATCGTTACAAAAGATTAGCATATGGAATTAATGCTAGCGCTGAAATCTTCCAACACTCGCTTCAGCAAAATCTTCAGGGCATCAAGGGTGTGCAGAACATAGCAGATGACATAATTATTTTCGGTGTCAACAAGGAAGAGCATGACATCGCCCTTGAGAAATGTTTGCGACGTCTACAAGAAAAGGGATTCACGTTAAATGCGAACAAATGCAAATTCTTGCAACCCACATTAGACTTCTTTGGACAGATATTCTCCGAAAAAGGGACTCGCCCAGATCCAAAAAGAATTCAGGATTTGCAAAACGCTTCAATTCCCAAAAATGCAAGTGAAGTGAGAAGTTTGTTGGGAATGGCTAATTATAGCTCCAAATACATCCCAAATTATTCAACAATTACAGCTCCATTGAGAGATCTTATCAAGAAGAACTCGATCTTTTCGTGGAAAAAGGAACATCACAATGCGTTTGAACAGGTAAAACGAGCGCTTACCTCTTCACCAGTTATGGGATACTTTGATATAAACAAATCTACTAGTCTGACAGTTGATGCCAGTCCTGTAGGCATTTCAGCCATCTTATCGCAAAGCTCAAAAGAAAAAAAGGACCATCAAGTAATTGCATATGCTAGTAGGTCCTTAACAGATGTGGAAAGTCGTTATTCCCAGACGGAAAAGGAAGCTTTGAGCATAGTATGGGGCATTGAACATTTCCATTTGTTTTTATATGGTCAACCTTTCACACTTGTCACAGACCATAAGCCTCTAGAGATCATATACGGATCGCCAAGCTCTAAGACATCAGCCAGGATAGAAAGATGGGTTTTACGCTTGCAGCCATATCAGTTTACAATTAAATATAAACCTGGCAAAGAGAACGCCAGGTTTATATAAGCCTGCGGACTACCTATCTCGCCATCCATCTGCTAAAACATCAAAAGAAACAGAGTTCACTGAGGAATACATAAAGTTCGTAACTTCTAATGCAGTTCCTAAGACAATGAGTCTGCATGAGATTGGTAAAGAAACCAATAGCGACAAAGAACTCCAGAAACTTCGCGCCGCTATTCGCTCAGGTGCGTGGGAATCGGTCGATTTGTCATATCGAGCAATCAAAGAAGAACTTTCGATCGGTGCTCAGAATATTATTCTTAGAGGCTCAAGAATAGTCATTCCTCTATCTTTACGCCAAAAGGCAATTGACATCGCGCATGAAAGTCATCAGGGACTGTCCAAAACAAAAGCTATGATCAGAGAGAAAGTGTGGTTCCCAAAAATAGATGACTTAGTTAAAGCAACGATTGATTCTTGCCTTGCTTGTCAAGCAACAGGTAAAGAAAACAGACCAGAGCCATTGCAATTGAGTGAATTACCAACAAAACCATGGGAGAAACTACACATAGACTATTATGGACCACTGCCAACAGGTGACTATCTGGTAGTCATTATTGATCGTTACTCGCGTTTCCCAGAAGTAGAAGTTGTTTCCTCTACAAAAGCTTCAACACTTATACCTAAACTAGATCGTATCTTTGCTGTGCATGGAATTCCCGACAAGATACAGACGGATAATGGCCCTCCTTTCAATGGAGATGAATTCAAGCGTTATTTACACATATTGGGAATAAAACATGACCGAAGTACTCCAAAATGGCCACAAGCAAACGGAGAGGTCGAACGTTTCAACCAGCCGCTAGGCAAAGTTATTCAAGCAGCGATCGTGGAAGGAAAACCGTGGAAGCAAGAATTACAAAGGTTTCTTCTACAATATCGCACAACACCGCACTCTACTACGAAAGTTCCACCGTGCGAACTTTTGTTCAACAGACAAATTCGTGGAAAGTTCCCAATACTGAAACGGAAAAGTATTATAAACAAGCACAAGATCGCTCGAGAAAATGAAGAGAAGTCACAGAAATATCAGAAGATGTATATTGACAAGAAGAGACACGCGAAAGAAAGTGATATAGCAATAGGAGATACGGTACTCGTGAAACAACAGTATAAGAACAAGTTCTCATCAAGATTTGATAAAGCCCCATACAAAGTTATCCAACGTAAAGGGACGATGATTACCGCAGAGAACAAAACAAGACGTATCACAAGAAATGTGTCACATTTCAAGAAATTTCCTGCTAGAGTAGATCAGCATGAAGAGTTCGACAGTGATATAGAACAAGAGTTGAACAAAGAAGGAAATCAAGCAGAACGCGAACACAGACTTGGAAATAACGCACGCCGTCAATCAACAAGAGTAAGGAGTCAACCGGTGAGATATGGTGATCCGATACCATCAAGATTTATTCGCTGATTTTTAAAAAGGGGAAGTGATGTCATAAAGTGAACCTTCATTATTATTATTATTATGAGTAATATGCTGAACCTTGCTTTGGTTGCCCTGTGCAACAATTGTTTTGTTATGCTTTGTTATATTAATAAGGGTGTTATGGAATTTTAGTGTTGTTGTGTTTTGGGATTCGAGAATGAAAGTAAACGAAGTGTCTTCTATATGAATTGGCCTACGGAATTAAGAGAATATAACAACCTACAAACCCATTAACCTCTGGTCTCCACTGCCATACCACTACGGGACAGTTTTAAACTTGGTTGTTTGTTCCCTACGCTTTTCTTATTTTACTTAAGATTTTTGCGTTGTAGAAATACCACAATAGCAACATTCATTGGCGGACACAATAATAAATAAACTAGCATACCTTACGGTTTCGTCCTAAAGCCCAAACGGCGTTCGTTCCGACCGAAACTTGCAGAAACCCCGAGTTAGTTAAGCCATTAGTTGAATCTTTGATCTCCTTCCAACCTTCCCCTAGAACAACACGTGAAAACTTTTAATACAGCGAAGAGATAATGAAGCAAAGGGGACCCAGTTTAACTTTTTGCGAGCAGGCACATTTCGTAAGGTAGTCAAAACAACAATAAAAAGGCAATGAAATTATTGTTGGCTTTGATACAATCAAAAGGTCGTAGTTGGGGAAAATATAAGTATTCATGAAGAAGAAAAGGTACATACCCGTGGGGTTTTGTTGTGATATTCCAATTCTGGCAAGAGCCGTACCATCCCACTGGACAGCCCATAACAGTCCCGAAGGACCAACAGAGATCTGTACGAGATTCAAGTCTTCAGAACTGTTTAAACGTACCCAGCCGGTTCCCTCTGGACAGCTCTGTGATATACCTTCACGGTAAAGTACCTTGAGTGTATAGAAAAATCAGATCTTAACAACATTGCATGCAAGAAATTTCAGCGAATATTTTGTAAATTTAGAGGTTTGGCAGTACAATAGAATAGACTCCGTTTATAGTCAAATAAAAGTTTTTTTGAAAAGTTGTGCCTGTAATAATTTGTGTGTGTGTTATGGAGAGGGGAAAGGCAATAATCTAAGTAGACATTTACTTGGCCCATTTTGTATATGACAGTTGTCACCGTCCAATTATTGTTTCTTAATCAAAGACTGCGCCGTGAAAATGAACCTGGGGGCTGAGAATCAAGTTGAGTGACATAGGAAGACCCACCATGGTTAGGTCCGACGCTAAAGAAAAATTTGGATATTTAGCCTTCTTGGATGGCATAAATGAATCTCCCAGACTAAAATTTAAAAAATTCGCTTCAGCCCCCCAGTCCCACCCCCTAGTGAAGCCGTGCATGTTAATGTACTTGTTAACTCAAACCAGTTACACTTTTATCTGTGTGGATAGCATGACTTTGGATTGCTTGGGCTAAGGGCCTTAAGAAATGCTTTAGTCACTGTCTTAAATTACAGCAAGGTATTTACTAGTGTTATATCGCAGCCTCAAAATTTGGCCTGTTCTACATTCTTGTACAATGCCAAGTAAACTAAAAATTGTGGTGCCCGGGGAGGGAGAAATAATCACATATCCATAAGAGCAGTTTTGAGTTATTATGCTTTCAAACCCATAATTTTTCATTGGAAAAACTTGTAAGATACCTTTCCACAAAACGTCAATGCCCAGACTGCTAGGTAACCAGGCATTTGACGCGGTAGGTGTGACCCTCCAATTGCAACATCTTGAAATGGATCCTTTTTATCTTCTTTCCAATGGACCTGTGTCATTAAAATTCCAGAAAAATGACAAGCACAAACCCATAACCATTTATTTCACCACCCATTTATATTTTGCGATTAATAAAATAATGTGACATAGCAATATCATACCAAAGGTTTTCTGGCAATGAAAAATATTGATTCTTCATAACCCTGTGATATCTGCTCTATCTAAGAATTAAGTAGCCTGGACATATTTAGATAATGTATTGAAATGTATGTAATAGCTTCACATACTGTTACTTTTTTGAGCCAAACAAATTTTTTGAATTCTATAATTTTCAATTTTTTCAAGTTCTTTACCTGTGATAGGCTACAAATATCAAACATAATACTTTGTACCCAGCAAGACAGATGCTGCAAGATGAAAAGATCACAATACACTCACACGTATCCACTTTCCAAAGTCTTTGAAACATTTGTACCTTGACCATTTACACCTTCGAACAAATGAAAACTTCCCTCTGTTTTTACTAAAGGTTCGTGGAAAATCAATAGCATATTGCCAGCCCTGTTAAGAGGCAGGAAAAACAAAATTTGTAATAAAAAC
>NW_027019299.1:4042090-4150716 GCF_013076305.1 Rhopilema esculentum
TGAAAAATGTTGTGATATACCTCGATTCCTCTGCAAGAGGTAGTTGGTGATACGCTTTGTGAAAGGTCCAGCTTGTGAAGTACTTCGAACCATTAAGCTCTAGGCTATATCATTCACTGTGGGTATAGGATATCTAAACACCTGTCTATGGCTTGGTTAGCCATCCTCATGTCCACACAAATTCGCACTGAACCATCTTTCTTCGGAACAGCAACGATGGGTGAGACCCATGGTGTTGGCTGATTTTCAGGTACTGGCTCTATGATATCCTGTCTTTGAAGCTCCTTCACAGCGTCCTGTACTTTCTGACGAATGTGAAATGGGATTCTCCTTGGGGGTTTGAGCCTTTGGTATAACCCTTGATTAATGTTGAGCTGCACTTCAGTGTCTCTGAGTTTTCCTAAACCTTTGAATACATCACGATATTTATCCAGCAAAGTTGAAAGTTTCTCATCTGTTACATCAACGGGCTTAATTGCACTTAGATTCAAGCTGATAAGTCCTAACTCCTGTGCGGTAGCCATGGATAGCAGACATCCTGAATCTTTGCTGTCACAAACGTAGAATGTTGAGACACAATATTTTTGCTTTGTTTCGACAAGGAGCTTCAAATTTTCCTTTGAAACAGACGGGCTGTTTTTGAAACTGAAGGCAAAGCCTTGGCCTTGGTTGGACGTAATTCAATTCCCTCTAATTGTTGAAAGGCTGTGTTGTCCAACACGTTGATGGAGGCGCCGGTATCAATCATTATTGATATTGGCTTTCCCGCAATAGAAATTTGTGTCTGTAGGACACCCTGTGATTTCTGTCTGTATTGTGTAAACGTATTCATCGTCGCTAGACTGTGTCGAATAATTCAATGGCTTGACTGAGAAACGTTTGAGGTTTGTTTGGCCTACCGGATTTCGGTCTCTTGTTCCTGAGCTGCCTCCGCACATACAGCTGCAAAATGATTCGATTTGCACATTACTATGGCATGTTTTGCCATACGCTGGGCATTGAATCCTTGGGTGTCGTGCACACCACAGCTTCCACATTTCGGGGGTACAGTCAATTTTTGTTTACCTGCTTGTTTGAAAGCCGTAAACCGATGACTGTATTGTTGCATGTCTTCTTTTGACTCAATTTCCTTCGCTTGGAATTCGCTCATTTTCATCCCTTCTGCCATCAAGTAACATATCTTTTTAGCGAATAGTCTGGTCACGTACGCTTTTCTTCTAATTTTGTTAGAAATGCCTCCAACAATTATTTGTTTCCTCGATTTCGAAGTCGGTATCCGTAAAGGTAACAATTGACAGAAGATGTCGGAGCGTGTGTGAAAATGATCTAAGGTCTTCCCCTTGTTCCTGGCGAGTTTGGCGAAACTTGTACACTTCATACCGACGGTTTGTTTTGAGGGCTCGAATATGCAGTGAGTTTATCACGAGCCAGGTTCATAATCAGCGGCAGCGCCTGTATCAGGAAATCTGGCTGAAAATTTCGCGAATCGGGGAACCTGCTTGATGAAGTAAAAATGCTCGTTTGCGTCCAAAGATCTCTTATACCACTGGCAGAATATTATGTATCCACACATTGCGGTTTATATCGTTACAAAAGATTAGCATATGGAATTAATGCTAGCGCTGAAATCTTCCAACACTCGCTTCAGCAAAATCTTCAGGGCATCAAGGGTGTGCAGAACATAGCAGATGACATAATTATTTTCGGTGTCAACAAGGAAGAGCATGACATCGCCCTTGAGAAATGTTTGCGACGTCTACAAGAAAAGGGATTCACGTTAAATGCGAACAAATGCAAATTCTTGCAACCCACATTAGACTTCTTTGGACAGATATTCTCCGAAAAAGGGACTCGCCCAGATCCAAAAAGAATTCAGGATTTGCAAAACGCTTCAATTCCAAAAAATGCAAGTGAAGTGAGAAGTTTGTTGGGAATGGCTAATTATAGCTCCAAATACATCCCAAATTATTCAACAATTACAGCTCCATTGAGAGATCTTATCAAGAAGAACTCGATCTTTTCGTGGAAAAAGGAACATCACAATGCGTTTGAACAGGTAAAACGAGCGCTTACCTCTTCACCAGTTATGGGATACTTTGATATAAACAAATCTACTAGTCTGACAGTTGATGCCAGTCCTGTAGGCATTTCAGCCATCTTATCGCAAAGCTCAAAAGAAAAAAAGGACCATCAAGTAATTGCATATGCTAGTAGGTCCTTAACAGATGTGGAAAGTCGTTATTCCCAGACGGAAAAGGAAGCTTTGAGCATAGTATGGGGCATTGAACATTTCCATTTGTTTTTATATGGTCAACCTTTCACACTTGTCACAGACCATAAGCCTCTAGAGATCATATACGGATCGCCAAGCTCTAAGACATCAGCCAGGATAGAAAGATGGGTTTTACGCTTGCAGCCATATCAGTTTACAATTAAATATAAACCTGGCAAAGAGAACGCTGCGGACTACCTATCTCGCCATCCATCTGCTAAAACATCAAAAGAAACAGAGTTCACTGAGGAATACATAAAGTTCGTAACTTCTAATGCAGTTCCTAAGACAATGAGTCTGTATGAGATTGGTAAAGAAACCAATAGCGACAAAGAACTCCAGAAACTTCGCGCCGCTATTCGCTCAGGTGCGTGGGAGTCGGTCGATTTGTCATATCGAGCAATCAAAGAAGAACTTTCGATCGGTGCTCAGAATATTATTCTTAGAGGCTCAAGAATAGTCATTCCTCTATCTTTACGCCAAAAGGCAATTGACATCGCGCATGAAAGTCATCAGGGACTGTCCAAAACAAAAGCTATGATCAGAGAGAAAGTGTGGTTCCCAAAAATAGATGACTTAGTTAAAGTAACGATTGATTCTTGCCTTGCTTGTCAAGCAACAGGTAAAGAAAACAGACCAGAGCCATTGCAATTGAGTGAATTACCAACAAAACCATGGGAGAAACTACACATAGACTATTATGGACCACTGCCAACAGGTGACTATCTGGTAGTCATTATTGATCGTTACTCGCGTTTCCCAGAAGTAGAAGTTGTTTCCTCTACAAAAGCTTCAACACTTATACCTAAACTAGATCGTATCTTTGCTGTGCATGGAATTCCCGACAAGATACAGACGGATAATGGCCCTCCTTTCAATGGAGATGAATTCAAGCGTTATTTACACATATTGGGAATAAAACATGACCGAAGTACTCCAAATGGCCACAAGCAAACGGAGAGGTCGAACGTTTCAACCAGCCGCTAGGCAAAGTTATTCAAGCAGCGATCGTGGAAGGAAAACCGTGGAAGCAAGAATTACAAAGGTTTCTTCTACAATATCGCACAACACCGCACTCTACTACGAAAGTTCCACCGTGCGAACTTTTGTTCAACAGACAAATTCGTGGAAAGTTCCCAATACTGAAACGGAAAAGTATTATAAACAAGCACAAGATCGCTCGAGAAAATGAAGAGAAGTCACAGAAATATCAGAAGATGTATATTGACAAGAAGAGACACGCGAAAGAAAGTGATATAGCAATAGGAGATACGGTACTCGTGAAACAACAGTATAAGAACAAGTTCTCATCAAGATTTGATAAAGCCCCATACAAAGTTATCCAACGTAAAGGGACGATGATTACCGCGGAGAACAAAACAAGACGTATCACAAGAAATGTGTCACATTTCAAGAAATTCCCTGCTAGAGTAGATCAGCATGAAGAGTTCGACAGTGATATAGAGCAAGAGTTGAACAAAGAAGGAAATCAAGCAGAACGCGAACACAGACTTGGAAATAACGCACGCCGTCAATCAACAAGAGTAAGGAGTCAACCGGTGAGATATGGTGATCCGATACCATCAAGATTTATTCGCTGATTTTTAAAAAGGGGAAGTGATGTCATAAAGTGAACCTTCATTATTATTATTATTATGAGTAATATGCTGAACCTTGCTTTGGTTGCCCTGTGCAACAATTGTTTTGTTATGCTTTGTTATATTAAGAAGGGTGTTATGAAATTTTAGTGGAGTTGTGTTTTGGGATTCGAATATGAAAGTAAACGAAGTGTCTTCTATATGAATTGGCCTACGGAATTAAGAGAATATAACACCCCCTTGAACCCAAAATATGAAGAGTAATGCCTGGTCTTGAAAATATGATATGTGACACCGGGATATAAATTCCTGTTCAAATTCTGTTGAGTATTTGAAGTTTTGCAGTACCAAAGCTTTATCCTTAAATCAATGTTTGAGTTGAATATTACCTTAATTGCCTTTTTTGTCCTCTGCAGAAACATCGTGCTCTATATTTTCTTGGCTTACTTGTCAGTTTCAGCCACATCAGTATTTGTATTTGTATTTGTTTCTACCTAGCATCCGAAGGTAGTTTTTTGGACACTAAGAAGCGTATGCTTATCGAGCGGTCCTTCCTCTCGATGTGACCACACCTTGTGATTCCTATGCCAAGAATTACAGAGAGCTCTCCTCACTCTGGGTGAAAGTTTGGTCATGCCAGGGTCTCGAACCACGGAATCTTTGGGCCTGTAGTCAACGCCTCTAACAACTGACCCAACCTCGCACCAAATGTCAGTATTTATCTTATAATGCTTGATGTCAGGCAGAATTGTGGGGTTTCGACCAGAAAAAGACTCGGGTTGAGATTGACGCTTTAAGAATAGTTTTTGTTTTGTTTTTAGGAAATATTGAAGCAGATGCCAGATGGAGACCTTCAGAATTTCATAAGTGACGAAGGAAACAAGAAAAGGTAAACAAGTTCTGTGCTCCTTAAAAATCCTTTATTGTTGCTTTTGATATATTCTTTAGCTTTATTGTCTTGTTTAAACTCTGAGGAATGTTAGGCCAAAAGTTTGTAAGTATTTCATGTTTCCGCTTTCCCTTGATATCTTTAAACGTGTAAATGTTTAATTCTTGTTGCCAAATTTCCCGTAGCAATATGATCAATGCTGTGCACTTAAATGCTTGCCTGTTTATTCCTTCTCTGCTTCAAACCTAAAAAAGTAAGAATTCAAATACTATAGCTTGAGCCTGGTACATCTTGGTAAACCTTCAGCCTAAAGTGAACACCGTGTTTTTGGTAACAGATATTATATTAAGAAACTGACTTAAACTGTCCTCGTTTTGAAGGTTTCCACGACTGGTGATGCTTATAAACAAATCTCTCAGCAAAGGCTCTGCCGATGAAGTTGAAGCGAGACTAAGAAAACTTTCACACCCGCTGGATATTTCGAGTGTTCAACTTGAAGGATACACAGCATCAAAGGTCATTTGTTTATCTATGTTTGTCTTTTTACATATCATCAGACAAATAGTAAGAAAAGCCATTCTCATTGCTAATATTTTTACTACTTCAGTTTTACTACTTGTAATGATCGTTTTACCTACATTATAATTGTCATGCAGTTTTCTAAATTGCAGTACAAGGAAAATGAAATGTTTAAAATCTAAGTTCGTTTTACTATTTGGATGAATAACTAGTTGGCCTCATTGCTAGAGTAGGTTTGAATTGCCTCTAGCTAGAAATACCCTAGTTCATTGTACAAACTATTTTTATCAGTTTTAATTATTTAAACTTTAGCAATTTTTTATAATCCGTTTAAAGTTTTCACATTGAGAGATTTATACATATTGAGAGATACACTACTTACAAAAACAATGTACAATACTACTGAGACGATACCCTGAGGAGCAAAAGACTATCATAAGAGTGGTAAAGCTATTAGGCTGTAAAAGCTTTTTTCGACTGGGTAATTTGAAAGAAAATTATAAGAGAAAAAGCACTTGAATATATCCAAAGTTGGTTATAGCCACAAAAACACAAAGCCCCCCCCCCCTTCCCTTTCAAATCACTGGCATTTAGCATTGGTCGTAAAATTTACGAACCATGAAACAGCGATTTTAATCGTTTAGAAAGGTTCGGGTCTTTTACTGACTATATCTCAACCAAGTTTTCCCCATACTTGCAAACATTTATTTGTACCTTTTTAACTTTGAGTTTTACTTTTCTGGTTAGGAGTGGTTCGTTGCTTTCGTGAAGAAAACTTGCTTCCAGTCACATGAGCTCAGTCCCGAAGATATGGGTTGCGCAGCGGCTCTTCTTGCATCACTAGATATTGACAACCTGTCCTCGATCCTCTCAGAGCTGGTATGGTGTTTTTGATTACTTTTTATACTGTCGGGCTGACCTTTTTATTAGAGTTCATTGTCTAACTGCTTAAATAGATCGAAATGTTGATGTTAGAAACAACTTAGTCATGAGTGTTTGTTTATATCTCTTTGTTCTTTAGAGCAACATGGACTGTTTTTACGTATTATTAATAAGATAGAATAAAGTTGGATGGAACTGATGGATGCTGGACGCCTTTTTCAACTCCTCTTCATTTTTGGAAATTCTATGCCAGTGGTTTATGTAAATGGCTTTTAAATGTGTGCCCATAAGGTATCTCAGTTTTTCCATGTTTTCGTGAAGTTTTACAGTCTGTTTGAAAAAGCAATAACGTTTTCTTAACCCTGAACAGGACCTGAACATGGAGATTTTCCATCTTTGTCTTACTATGGTGATTAAGGCGTCTCTGGATAAAAAGAGCACCTACCTAGAGGTAGCTATGTCTTTATTTTAGTCCATTGATTCTTGCAGCAAAAATTGAAATTTCATAGATATTTGCAAAAATTGGAATTTGGTTTATTCAAGAGACAAATAGAGTAGCTATGAGGTCACCTTACCCCGTCCTCTTTGGGTATAAATTTGGGGCCTAGGGAAGGATTTCTTGTAAGAGGGGTCTTTTTTATGCTTTTAACGCTCGTTCTGGAGTTACAAAATTGATTAAATGGGATGAAAAATTTACCAAAGTCTTATAAAAAAGAACCATTTCGTCCAAATTGTTGCAGTGATGGTGCACTTAGTTATTTCCATTTTTTCAATGTCATCTATCTGAAGCAATAAGAGAGCTTAGATTAAGGTTACTATTTTCAATGTACCATGTAAACTGCCAACTAGTAACCTTAACAAAGAAATTAAAAAATTGTTATGGGATTAATGGAAATGCAGCGATTATGACTGGAGAAAATTAGCCCTTTTTCAATAGCATTTGTTTCGCCGTGGTAATTCTTGAAGGAACAAGTTTCTACCTTGATCAGAATGAAAGAATGTAATTCTTCTTGTAATTGGACCTGTATTTGTTAATTCCTTTGTATTTTATTTCTGCTTTTATTAAGTTAACTCTTTACCTCATTGGCAGGAACTTACACAGTCGATGGAAGTTTCTAGCAGTCCTGAAGTTCAAAGCAGTCAAAAATTGCTAAGTGCCTGCAAAACGTATTTACTCGCAGAAGTAACAAAAGTTGTAAAGGAATGCGTTAAGCAGAAGGAGATTAACAGAGTCAGTTTTATTGAAGATCATGTCAAAGATTCACCTTTGGATACCATGGCTGAAGCGCAATCTAATCTGGGCGCTCAGAAATTCATCGTGATAGCAGCAAATGCAATCGAAAAGTTTTCTGGTGACAAAACTTGGTTGAAGAATTTGATAGTAATCTGTAAATGCGTGAGAGAATTTCTTGCTCCGTCGTGCTACTGGAATAAACATTGGATATTGAACAGGGAGGACCTTGTCTCGTTGTTTGAATTTGCATTTGTAGCCTTAAGGGTGAGTCACTTTGGTTTGTTTTTTAAAATGTCAGTAAGGGTATCCTCTTCATAGCTGATGTGACATGGTTACGGTTGATATGGACCACTATGAAATATATCTTTGTTTGTATTCGATATCCCTAGACTTTTGCAGTGTAACGATAGAATTGAATTTAGCAAGGCTTGTTATATATGACATACAGAATTCTCACAGGACTTATTGTATATCACCGTATTTTTTTATAATCTGACTAGTAGAGAGGACGAATCCAAATTCTATGATTCTCTTTGTAAACATCTAGTAGCCACCATGTTTGTTCCAATAAATACTTATTATTTTTTTGCTTTCTTTTAGGTATGTGCAGTTTTGTCGAGTAGAAAAAACGTCTTGATCTTCTCAGACCTGGTTGCCTGTTTAGAGTGTTTAGCCACGGTAAGGAAGCGAAAATTCCAGAGTTAACATTCAGTATTGTATTTACTTTCAGAGATAAAATATGGATAAAAGTTGGCTGATTAGGTTTTTCAAAATATCTTTATTGTAGCCTTGTATAGTTTCTAAAGTAGAGCACAAAATAACTTTTAATTTGTCCAGGCAACACAACAAAACTAGGTTTTAGATTCTTGTAAGGCCAAACTTTTCCATTTCATGTTCCTGATTACTCATTTAGAGTGAGGGTAGATACGACAACAGTGGGTTTCAATCAAGATTTTCAATTTCAAGTAGTTTAATGTCTAGGTTTGGAGACAGATTCAGGCCTGGCCATTTAAGACGAGCCATAACTCTTGCTCCCTTAAAGGCTTTCCACGATTGCTGGCCGGGAGCTACAGATTGCTCTACTGAATTATTTCAAAACGCAAATTGCTCTCATCGAAATCAATTTTCCCTTTGCCTTTATTTTTATTTACCTACAAATACCTCACTAGACATTACTAGAAGTGCTGTTTACTGCCCCCTTTACTTAAAGTCTTATGGCCAGGCCTGAGATTTAGCTTATTACAAGGCATTGAGCGTATAAATAGGCACCTTCTGCTGCTTTGAGTGCTTGATTCATGAAACCATTGAGAACCCTCATCATTAAACCGTGCAAATCATCCCCCCCCCAGCTTTAGCATTTATCTAGAACAACTACAATGCTGTTGGCGTATTTTATTTGCCCGTATTACAGCAAATTGTTATATTCTTTAGGTCCTTCATAGTAGAGAATTTAGAGGCCTTGTGAAGCAGGAAGTGTTTGCTCAGTTACTGGCCAATGGAATCAGCGATGTATACTGCATTGTTTGTGCCGGTTTGTAGCATAGCTGTTTGTTTGGACTTTTAAAAAAATCGTTAGAACTAGGTTTTAGCATAACTGGATCTTAACGTTTTATTAGCTCATTTAGCTTGTAACCAATCATTAGGCTTCTTTGAAAACCATTCTTGCTAATAAGATGGATTTGAAAAAGATATCTGTTATTCAACGCCACTGTGTGTGGAGTTGCCAATGTTTTTGGATCAAAACGATCAGACCTCTGTAGATGAACATGTCCTTGCAGTAACCTGTTTCTGCTTGAACTCACGTTACCGTCACCATTAATAGTTATTTCAATTTTAACTAAAAGGCATTAGGTTTTAACTAATCCTCACTTAAGTTACCTGAGTTACGTACGTGAGAAATGGTTTTGATGGTTTTGAGTTTGCACATAATTTCTATTGTATATAGCGAAGGCTTTTGCTTATTCGGTAAAACATTCTCAAGTTCAAATACCCGTATTTTTATTTCAGTTACCCTAAATCCTGGTGAGACTCTGGCTCTTGATGTAAGCTCATGCCAAGGCCAGACACCCTTTGCTGAAGGTAAATCAGCTATTGCATATGAAAAGTTCTTTGAATCTATAGAATGGATGCCTAAAGAGGTTTAGCCCAGTGGTTAAGGAATATATGTTGTTCCCTAAATTATTAACTTTATTTACTTATGTGAGATTTTCAGCAATCTATCGCGAATTTTACCTTGTAATGATAATTTCTCTCCGTAGAGGCAAATGTTTACACCAAGTCTTGCCACCGTGTATCCGAACTGGTACATACTCTGCGAACTTACTTCAGTCTTAAGTCATTGAAGACATCTTCGTTGCCATTTGCTGTTGTGAATTCATTGAGACAAGTCATAATTGGTGTGGCAAGAATACCTTTAGTAAACAGCTTCGTCCGAGTCCCTCCCGTGGTGTGGAAGTTTGGTTGGCAACCGGTTTTAGAAGGAAACTTTAAAACAGAGCTCCCTCCTCTTCCAGTTGAAATATTAAAAGAGAAAGATGTCCTAAAAGAGTTTATTTTTCGAGCTAATGCTATTGGTAAGTGTGGGGCTTTTTTCTTGGTCTACAGGACATGAGGTTTTCAAACATTTTCAGTAGCTTTTCGAGTGTCCAAGTGTCTAAGTAAGTTTGCTTTGTACTGTTGCCCTATTGATCTGGTGTTTATTCATCAAATATACCTATTGATCTGATGCTTGCTAATTGGTTGAAGAGGTTTATGGTTTAACTGGCTAGCCAACTTTCATAGATGAGAACTACTCGATCTTGACATTGTATATATTTTAAGGTAATTCCTATAATCTTATTCATAATCATAAACCTATTGACAGCTAGCTACATTCTAGTAGACCGCAACTAATAAATAAAAACTATTTAAAGCATAGAATATATCGAATTTGTTGCGAATCGGTCTATTATGCAACTCGTAATGTGGGATGAATAAACATAAGTTTTAGTTTGGGATAAATAAGGAGTACTGGGATAATTAAGAAAATCATAGGCCACCTTTTCCTTCAAACGAACAGCTTATTTGTGTGATAAATAACCTGGATAATAAAGTTTGGGATTGTAGATGACTAAAGTTTGGGATTGTAGATGACTAAAGTTTGGGATTGTAGATGACTGAACTACGATTAGATGCCTAATTTTAACTCCAGGATGGACATCCCGTGCACAGTTTGAAGAAACATGGGCGGCGCTACTTGGCGTTTTGAGTTCGCCACCGATGACAGAAGATGCATCTGTCGAGGTGAGGACACACAGCTTTGTTATTTCTTATGATTCAATGAAGATAAATGCAATCAAAAGGACTGAAACATGCCTTCCCCGCCATTTGAATAACTTTTACTGCTATTTACTGCTATATATTGTATATTACTCGCTTTCGTCCTTCATTTTTAGGACGATATCGAGGCAACACAAGCAAGCTGTCTAGCTGTTCACTGTATTACGTCATTAGTGCTGGATACAACACTGGCTCCAGTCCCAGGGAACCCTGGAGTTAGCAGATATTCAGTCATACCCCGTCAAAAAGAATATCCCTTCCTTGGTAGCAGGTACATCAATTTCACTCATAAAATTACTGATCAGAATCTATGCGCTTGTAATGAGGAAATAGAAGAAAACCTCTATTGCAATGTCTTTTTTGTCGCCGTTCTTGTTATTAGTCTAATTAAGTCACGTTTTCCATGCAGGGCTGGAAAACGGCTTGCTCTTATTCGAAAAGCCATTGAAACTGAATACAAGAAAGAGATTCATCTGATGACGAATCAGCCCCCATTTTCAGCTTCTCAGTTCCTATACCCAGCAGTTCCATCGCTTATTTTTGAAAAGCAAAGAAAGCAAGTTTTGCAGAGAGGTTGCTTCATGGAAGAAAAGCTTTATAGCTCGAACCTCGAAAATGGCCAGTCTTTATCCGAGTATACATTAGGCCAGGTAAAGCACAAAGTCCTCACTTCAGTTTTGATTTCATTTCTTGTTTTTTAATTTCATCGTTATCAATGACATTGTTATTTTCATTTTTCCACAAAATGTTCGGATTCTAACAAACCTAAGCAAAAACTTTTAGTCAAAGGAAGAACATTGAGGATAGTTGAAATGAAAAGTCCAATAAAATAAGAAAACACGACATAAAGATTTCGCTTGAAATCATGATCGATGTAAAAAGTTGTTCCAATGAAATGTCTCTTTAAAGTTGTTACATAGATCTCAAGACTCCTTGTTTATTGACGAAGATTTAGGCCTATTTATGTACTTCAAATTCACAAGTAGATCATCTTTGTTGATAGTTTTATTTAGTTTTTGTACGTCCATCATCTATGAAAGCTTTATTATGTATTATTCTAAAGCATTTAAGATTAGACTGGTTCAACTATGACATTCTACTGTAATAAGAAGCAAACTGCAAATTGCTTATTATTAATCGATTATAAGTCAAAGTGGATGCAAGAAACATACTGGCCATACTAAACCATACGAAGTTATTAAATTCTTGTATGAAGATTCTGTATTCTACTTAATTATCCTCTACGCAGAAAAAAGGGCTTTACAACCCACGATACACCTGTATGACATGTTATAGCCGTGATTATTTGACTGAATCTCCTTTGTGTTTCAATTTCAGATCTCAGCAAGTGCTATAAGAACAAGGCTGGTTTCATCGGACGTCCAAGAGGATTCAGACAGTGATGATTCAGAAGCCTTGATAATTCAAATTAATGAAGAAGACCCGAGAAAACGGTTCCAAGAATTGGACATTCGATCTTGTCTGCAATTTTTACTGGAACTGTTTGAGCAGTGGCTCTCTCCATTTGTTGTCCCAAAGACACCGCTCATGCTGAAAACCGAAGCTGTAAAATCGGTAAACATTTCAAAGCATGGATTACATTTTCATTCATTTTTGTTATCTTTATTTTATGTTTTTTACCCGTGGTAACCCCACTGTCAAATGACTTTTTCACAGAGGGGCCATGCTAAATATGCAAAAATACGAATCAAGATACAACTTGAAAATTGGAACAAAAACATAAAGTAATTACAATAGATATAGTATTTAGTCTGATTAGATCATATGAGCGAGTCAGCTTACGTTTATGGACACCAAAACGATATTTTGACATGCAGTTCGCTTATGGAGCCTTTAAGGTTTATACGTCACTGGCTTTTCCAACAAGCTAGTGGGCGTGACAAATATACTGGACATCTCGTTGTTTTAAAAATAGCTTTTTGTTTTCGTAGATCCACATAACAGACTTATTCGCTTGTATCTTTCAGTTATGTTTGTTATCGGATCTGCTTCTTGAGATGAGTCATTTTGAGTGGATCCTTGGCGTTCTTTTGGAATTCTACCAGAACAACCCATCGGAGGACGATATAACTTCTGAATACATTGTGCCAACAGTTTGCAAGGCCCTTGCTGTTCTTCGTGTGGTAGGTTGCCTGTTTGTCTCTTCTTGATCAATAACCTAGATTTGAATAAGAAAATAGACATAGTGCATGTCGCTGTTAGATGGTACAAGGAACACACATACTGTGATTTAACTGAAGAGATCTTTTTTGTTTGGGCGTTCGTACAATGAAATACATAAGGGTTTTCCCCTGATATACACAATATCAATTTCTCTAGCCATTTTTCATTTGTGGTTATAACCTCCTCGCATTTAGGCCGTCGTCTAGTGATTCCATCTTTGGTTAGTATATTATTTCAAATCAGCGTTCAAGTGTTGTTTTTTTAGATTTGTCCCGCTTTTTGTTATCCTAAGGTTACCCATCTTTGGTTTACAGCGTGTCTTAGCTAAACCCTTATATTCATAAAATGTCTATTTATGTCAATTATCAAACAATCAATCATTTTCTATGCAGTCCAATGACAAGTATCCCGTTTTTTCTCGGACATAAAGTGTGCCTGGTTACGCTAGAGCTCGCATAGTTCATCTATACCAAAATAGCATAATTCATCTATACCAAAATAGCATAGTTCATCTATACCAAAATAGCATAGTTAGTTCATCTATACAAAAATAGCATAGTTCATCTATACCAAAATAGCATAGTTCATCTATACCAAAATAGCATAGTTCATCTATACCAAATTGTTATTTCCTGATTTCGCTTTGAGGAAAAATCAACAAAACATTTTCCTAGCAGACAAGGAATTTTTTACAAAGAGACAGAAAGTTGCAATGGATTTGCACTATGTTATTTTAGTCGTTAAGATAGGTATTCATCTTTCTTTGTTTCCTTGCGTCTTTCTTTGTCTCAAGATTCTCTCTCTTCATTCTAATTTTTTTTATACACAGGAAGGGTCGATAGCAGAAAGAATATGTCGCATAATTGAGACTTCACTTAAAAGCCCCCATGTGCCTTTGCAGGTATGGCATTTGTGAACGTTAGTTGTGTTTTTCATGTATAAGACTTATCTATATTGCTATGAATTTTTGTGCTCCCACAGTTTTTTATCTTGTTCTAAGTAAATTTTAAATCTTCACGATCCACAGAACAAAATTAGTTTTACCTGTGATATGCTAACATTGAATCTCCTATACGTCGGTCTTCTGTAAGTTATTTGCCCTATTGCAGACTCGGAATATCTATAAGTTGTTTTTTTTCACAGATCTCAGCATTGGAAGGTGGTTTATATCTTCTCGAATCGCACGTGCCATCTACAAATATGACATTGGTTCCTGTTCTGACTGATTACTTGACAAGACACATAGCTTATCCAATAGAGTAAGTTAAATGGGCAAGTCAAGGATTCCTTGGCAATCTATTATTGTGGCCACATCCTTTGAAACCTGGTTTTGCAGTTCCATTGCTTTTTTACCTGTTTTGTACTTCACAATCTTTGTACTTTATTTTTGTTTGTCCTTTTGTTTGAACCGTGGTTTTGGAAATTACCTTTATTATGTGATAAAAATAATAATACCGTCAAAAATAAATTATTTTGAGAGTGCACTATATGACAGGTTTACATTGTATATTTGTATACCTTTGTTACTCTGGATGCCTTTGGGATGTGGGATAAAAAACTTGAATATGTTTTTTTTCTTTTTATCTTATAATTGGGTTTAGTGGCGGCGTTGATTAGGGAAGATAAAATTACAAAACTAGACAGACATCGTAATATACCATAAAATTTCTCGAAAATGCTTTAAAAGAAAACAGGTACCAGTAATAAAATGATGATGGCTCAGAAATAATTTAATGATTTTTTTATGATTTTTTAGTCCAATTCAAGTTGTTAGTCGGCGATTCGCTGGATTTGTTTGGAGTACAGCGTTTTATATAATGGAAACATGTTCCACTGAGGTTCAAGACATCACATTCGTTTCAATAGTTATCGAGGTAATTTATGTGCATAATTATCCTTAATTGTTACGTCGCAAGTTTTAATTTGATAAGATGTAACGATTTTACTATCGCATTATCACATTTCAGCTTCTTCGGTAGAAGTATTGAAGCTGTTTTATTTGCTAATTATGCTCATTGTTTTCTTGTATTGTGGATATGGCAAAGTCTGTGAAATAATGGAAGTGCTATTTTCCGTTTAGATATCAAAACCAAATTTACCAATTAACTACAATGTCGTCGAGTACATTAAATATTAGAAATGACATTACTGAAAGCTAGAAAGAAACGTCTTTCCACATCTCTGACATTGTTTCATTCTCTTCTAGACTTGCATTGCGTTACTGTCATCAAGTGATGCCCAGATTCCGGCTGCCATAGCTCGTCTCTTGTTTAGAGGTCTCGAGAGATTGGTTGTATCTTTTGCAATTGGGAGAAACTCTTGCGATCGTTTAGCGAAAGTTGCACAGAATAGGTAAGGGTTTGTAAATTATAGACTTGCAGCCAGAATAAGGTTCCGAAAGAACACGATGGAAAATATATACCCAGTTGTGACGTTTTACCTTATTCTGACGTTTTTGCTCTGAGGAGTGTCAGACGAAAAAGCTTTTAGTATGTCGTAAAATGTTTGCTTTTTTCAGAGCCATTTTAAAATGTGTATTGCTAGCCTCTATATATGAAAAGAGCCTCCGTGTTGTTGACAAAGAGCAGTTTGATTCAGTTTAATTAACTTACACAGTAACACGGCTATCAAAATTGCATAAAAATGTGTTTCGATATTTTAAACTGTTACAAGAAAAGTAACAAAACTCCTTCTTAAGGCGGTGTCTTCTGTTTTATCATAAAATAAATTTTCAATTTCAGTCTGCAAACTGACAATCCGGATCGAATGATTGCCGCCCTTGGCCTGCTCTGTACATGTATGTACACAGGTAAGAAGTTCATTTGATAAAGTCACTTCCGTAGTTTGATTGTACCATATAAGCCATACACTCATTATTTTATAAGAAATTGGCTATAAGAAACGAGTACTGGACAGTCAGAAGAGATTAAGAAACTTCAGTACTCGAAGCAAAAAAAAGAAACTATTAAATCGTGATAAAACTGAGAACAACGTTATTTTGTAAAATCCAAGAACATGATTGCCCTGTTGGCCTAGAACTTAAGACACAAGGAATAAAAATATACTTCCCACATCTAAATACAGCATCAGAACGGAAGCGAAGCTCTTGACATGATAAAAAAGGCCACGAACATTTCATAACATCAGTCATGACAAATCGTAATTAAGAAACTCTTAAGAAACAGTGAGTATTGAAAATCCCAGGACATTAAGAAACTGGAGTGCTCAACATCGACCTTTGTTTCTCATAAAAAATGAATGTATTGTATCATATGCTAGAAAAAATAAAGAAATATAATTTTACTAGAAAACTTAACAAAATAAGGTCATGTAAAAGCAAGTCTTTGATGAAAGGGCCCTTTTTAACAAATAAAGGAGGGTTTCAAAACCTTCAAAGCATTTTTTCAAATTGAAAGATGATTCTTTGATTACGTGTCCAGTTTCTACGCCCTAGAAACATATTTTTCGTTCATTTTTTCACCTCATTTCAGTATTGAAACAAGCCAATGATTTATGTATGCTATATCTATCGGTTTTGTGTATCGGCAGAGCAAAAAACCGAAGCTGAAAGTTGGGTTTATAAATGTAATTATTTTGTAACGTATTCGACCATTTATCAAATAAATTCAAGTAAACAGAAAGCTGTAATTTTACTCTCATTGGGATTTTTCAATGTTAGGGAAAAATTTGAAAACCAATTCGGTTTCCTATTTATCCTCTGCCTTAACTTGGCTTCATGATTACAAAAAAAATTATTCGACTTATTTATCTCCTTAAGACAATGATATGCAAATTTATTGCAATAAGAAGAAACTGCAATGACTAGCCGATCGTTAAGTATAAATACTTTTCAAATTTTTGAGAAGCAAATGTATCAGGAGATTTATTAAGCAAAACGGTTTTGGCAGAGGAATAGAAAAGGCAGCATTAGGACCTTAAAGATTTTAGCAACTCATTTCTTTTGCTTTTCCATTCAGGCCCTTGCTTCCTTATACCGTCATTTTGCAATCAAAGCTCCTTTTTATACACATTTCGGTATGCAGTCTTGTTATTGTGTGTTGGATCCTTGTTTTCAATTTGTATCACAGGGAAAGAAGGCCAGCAAAATGCTGCGCAGCCTGATCAAGATGGCCAACAGTTTGCTCCGATCGCTGATTCTCAGTTGCTGATGATGGAAAGACTTGGAGTTCTTTTTACAAGGTAGTGGCATTTTTCTTACTAGTAGAGGGAAGCCAAACTTTTTTTCGGAAGGGTACTGAAATGATTCTCGCCGACAAAAAGGGCCTGTTTCACTCTTCAAGGGTGTGGTCATAAAAAAAAAATTTATCTGCTGCTTTAATGAATTTCTATTGCAGTATTCATCATTTGAACATTATGCTACAGAAAGGGAAACACTTCTTCGTTTGTCCGACAAAAATTCTTTGTTTGCTAATGGACAAAGTATTTGGGGGATACAGCACTCTCCGTATCCCCCCCCCCCCCTTGGTGATGCCCCTGTTTTTTAGATTTAGCACTTCATTTTTTCTTTAAAATTCGTTTTGGCGTATCTCTCTAAGAAGTTAAATTCTTTATGCATAGAAAATGTAAAGATTGCTGTTAACCGATCAGTTGGGAAGAGTTCGATGCCGTGTAGAGATATACCCGCTTTTGTATGACACAGGGTATTTCTAAGTTGCCACTCAGAGTTTCACGCTTATTGTTGACATCAAGCCCCAAATCTTCAAAAATCGTGCATAGACATCCAGTTACCTATCGAATTAAGTGTTGAAGTTGCAGCTTAGAATTTTCCTATTGTTTAGATCGAGGCATGTAAAGAAGTCACATGTTTTAACGATATCTAAATAATCTCAAGGAATGATTTTTGAGAGACGTGCTCCATGGCCTCAAATGTTGTACCAGGCATCGATAAATCAGATTGAAATTTATTCTCAGGACCTTCACAATTATCGAGACAACTTAAGATAAGAGTGTCGCTCCGTTTATTGGTTAATCGAAACAAAGGAAAATTTAAATTGCATTGAGATTTCAGTTTACTAGATTGTCACGCTTATTTTCACTATTCATTGATTTGTCATTAATCACGTGATTTGTTTACAGGATGAGAAAAGGAACAGCATCCGAGGCTGCTCTGATCGCGAAAATCCTTCCCAGCATGCTCTTGGATTTCCTTCCCGTTCAGGAGGTCATGAACAGAATATTTAGCGAGTTTCTGTCGAGCCAGCAGCCGCATCCTGAACTCATTGCCAAAGTTGCATTCGAGGTAGGACATTAGTAAGAATTTTCAGAGATAATGTTTATCTGTAATTTTTTTGGTACGTTTTCCTTTCATTCGTCTTGAGAGATTAAAAGAGTCCTATCGTTGAATATCTATTATTCACTTAGATTTACCTATCTGTGTCAGTAATGTATTTGCGGGGATCTGAGGGCGTGTAAATTAATGCATAGAGAATTCAACGTTTTCACATGAAAAGATTAGCATAACAAGTCAAGATACTAGGTAATTTCTCCTGACTTCTTCCTGATTAATACAGACAGACCCCAACAAAGGAATGCTTTCCTTTTCTAGAAAACTCGTAAACGCCCCAATTTTTACAGAATTTCATTACCGCCCATAGAGGATTTACTGTATTGTTTCCAAGAAATGAAAACTGCTCCAATGCCTAACCCTTTAAGAATCTCCTATACGCCCTGCCCTGTAAAAACCCCCAATCTTTTTAGTATTCATGGTGCATCTCACATTCCTTACTGCGTAATTGCCATTTCGACCGGGAGTGCCTCAATCCCACCATCTGGCTTCCAACGTCATAAGTGACATACATACCAGCCTCTTAAATGAGAGTTGTCGTACATCCTCTGATTGAATCAAGTATGTACCGTAACCTAACTCATTGGAGCCAAAAATGCTGGCCAACCTTAATCTGTTCCAACCCCCTTTCTTCAAGTGCAAGCCGATGGATCTTTTTGCTACCTTAGAAAGCAAAGACAAAATGGCAATGAAAAATTAAGATGGATCTGATAAATTAGGAAACTAATAAATTGCCACTAGCATGGAAGTAATTTCCGGCTGTTGTTTTTGCTAGGTTTTTGATGAGCTTCACGGCAAAGGCCAACAAGAAGCTGTTAGAAGCTGGATCATTCTTTCCCTAGGAAGTTTTGTACAAAGGTGAGTGATATGTTTTTATGCCGAATGAGATGTAAATCAACATTTTATGTGATAGGAGAACAGGATTTGGAGAAAAACCTGAGAGAAATTGTGGGTTAGTTACACAACCGAGGCAGACGTGACCTGGAGGCTCAGTTTGTAGAGAAAACGACGTACCAAGTCGCTGGCCCTGGGCTCGAGACCTTCCCTTTATCGTGTCACTCGTTTAAATTTTATCCGAGTAAACATTATCAATATCTCCTTAATATTTCCTGGTACTGTTTATTAGCAAAAAGCGTCGTTCAATCTCCTTCCAAGTAGGCTGCTAAACATGGTCTGCTAAAGTACAGGCAACCCTTACCTGTACTATAGCTAGAGCCTTTTATTCTTGCTCAAGATTATATGTTTACTGGTTTGTTATATGCTGCTGGATACCGCATCTGAGTTTTACGCTAAATGTGACAATCAGCATTTTGTTCATATGTATTTCAAAGCAATTATGAAAAGCAAGCTGTTTCTATCTTCTTACTACCTGCCTCTTTATAAGCCTAGGTTCCTTTTTTCTTTGTTTTGGTTTATATCAAAAGTGGAGTTATTTTTCTATGTAAAATATCTTTATATTTTAGAACACCGCTGGCCATGGCAATCTGGAGTCTCAATTGCTTCTTGATAAGTGGCACTATAAATCCATGGCTGCAGTCCTTGTATCCCTTTCGTCTTCGTGCTTTCTGTGTGTTTTTAATATCATCTTCAGTCACAGAAAGCATTTAACACAATATTAATATCTATATTTAGCAGTGCGTATGGCTGAAAGTCGCTGGGCCATCAAGCCACCATTATGTATTGTACTCACAGTCCAACTTCAGCTGTATTGTACACAAGGGGCCGCTGCTTTTTGTGCCTAAAAGGATTAAGATCTTTCTAAAGAACTTATGTACAAACGGATATGATAGGCTGATTGCCAGTTAATTGTTGGAAATCGAGGAATATCAGAGAGTTGACAAAGCAGGATATGATGCTTTGTATCTTGAATATTTGTACCACAAGCACGAATGTGACACGAATGCATATCTTGATTCAGGGTTATGCTCGAATCTGAGCCTATTTTGTGAGAGGTTTCCCTCGAAAAAACGAGATGCATAAAAGACGCTCTTGTTACGCTTTTGCCATCTCGGCAACAACTGATTTTTCATGTAAAATAACTTACTTAGATATAAATTCACAAACAAAAGATGATTAAGGAATAAGAACATGTAAAGGGTCCATTCATTTGATTATACACGAAAACGAGACTGCGGATACTAAATTGTCCAATCATATTAGAGGAGGCTATTCCTGTTCCAATTTGATGGGAGGGGGGGGGGGATTTCAAGGGGAGTTTTATGACATGTTTTATGACATATCATCATAAAAAATTTATTTAACCAACTAAAAAGTTAAATTTTTTGTAGGGTATAATTGCCAAATGTTTTCGCTTGCAATATTTTAGACGTTTTTTGTATCGCTGTCTATGGCCTTAATTTGTCAAACAGATTTCCATATATTTTAAGCAGAAAGGGAAAACTTGGCAAACAAGATCAAAAGATTTTCTGCATGTTGGCTCTGGATTTCTATCAAAACCAGGTATGTGTCTTGCTACTTCGACAATGATCCAGCAAATCTTCTAGGTTTCCAAGAAAATCTTACCTGGACACATCATTTTGTTCTTTTAAAGAAACGTTTAATCTCAACACCAACTTTAAAGCCATTGTGTAAATAAAGGAAAGGTCACAATAGCAGGCTGCTCGATAGACTCCGACCGAATTCTTGCCGCGAAAAATTGATTAAGAATATAGCAAATAAGGGACGCTGCAACGCGACAATTAATCGCCCCGGCATACGGGGCTTCATCAAAGCAAAATTAAATTGTGCAAACATTAAAATCGGCGATTGTGGTGTCTGATTGGTGGATGTGAAGCCATCACTGTCAGTACATGTAAATATCATCAAACCTTGTAGACAGTGGAGGCAGTGAGGCTCACTTCCTTGAAATTCACTTTCATTCATTGCGATGAAAGCTCTTTTGTTTCGAATCCTGCCCTTTCCTAGTGTCTATTGGTTGCTTACAATTGCCTATCAAGTTTTTTTGCGTCAATCTGGGAGCTCTACTTTTCAGAAACGGATATGTTGTCTGGTTTTGTAGCACTGGGCTATGATAATTTAGTCGAAAGAAAGTCTTCTTTTTGCAAATTGATATGTAATGTCTGATACAATGGACGGATTGTCCAGAATTTTTGAAGGTAGCTCCATGTCAAGGACTTTGTAAGGGACATCAACCGATTTTAAAAGGAAATTCTCTTTAGAATTCTATTATTCCATACATTAATATCTTCAGATTCTAAACTATATTCAGCTTTAGTGCTATTTGCTTCCAAGCCATAGATGATTCAAGAAAGAACGGCTATCTATGCTTACTATAATAGGATGTCGTCCAGTTGTGAACAAACATAAGTAGTTTAGTTGAATCTTTTTATTTCTTCGACAAAGTACGGAACATTCCGTATCAGCTACAGCTCTGAAGGGATAATTTTACTGATATCTTACATAGATTATGGAACCTGACGAAAAAAGAATGTTTTTAAGCACTTTCCAAAGAAAATCAACGGAAGTTGCTGCTTATCAGGAACTGGTGGAGTGCTGCCTTCGAGTTGATGCAGACAAGTCAGGCGAAAGCTTGTAATTGAGACAATATTCAGTTATGGCGAGCTAGAGAAGCCTTTTAATATAGTTCCTGGGCAGAGGCCTGATGACACAGTTATCTTCAGGAACAAGTATGCTGCTTCACAGTTCATCCTCTATCACTGGCAACGAAAGAAACTGATGCTTTAAATTCATTTTCCATATTCTACGATCCTAAACACAGCTGTGGAGAGAAACACAGCAAGTAGCAGGCATAAATTGTCCCACACATACCCCTGATTCAAAGTTTGTGTGCTTCCTCCCCTCCCCAATTCAAAGTTTGAGTTAAAGAAAATGATATATATGTCAATATTGAAAAAAGGAGGGTGGGGCGCTCATCTCATACCGTCGTCCGTACGCCTAGTAAAAAAGTTTATTCTCTTGATAACGAGTACATGCTCCAAACGTGGTGTTTTTAACGGCCTATTTCATTTTGTTACTTAATTTATTCGCTCATTATATTGGACAACAACCCAATCACACGCCAACCCGAGTTTCTCATAATCGTGTTAGACGCCGCCTTTGATCAGACGAGGATTAAAGAGGTAAATTTGGAGATAAGTTATTGTGGGTCTGAGATCTTTTGCTTCCAGCAACATATTTTTATGGGCTTTTTATGATCCATGTCTGTTGTTGCTAACGATCGTAGAAGAAGAATGTGGAAGAGCTAGTACCTGATAATAAACATGTGTTATCCAGCCTCAACTGGATGCTGACATTGTGGCCTACAGTCTTTGTTATAAATGATAATAAAATGTAGAGTTTAATACTGTACATGATGATATTTGTTGATTGAATTTATTAAAGCCAATTTTAAATGCTTCAAGGCTCAGTGTCATCTTGCTGCCCAAAAATAACAAAACACTTAAATTTAAACCGGATGTATAAAATTATATTCTTGTGAAAATTATTACGTTTTTCTAGCATTATTTGAGTTTAAGCAGCACTATTTCGAGCCAGCAAGCTAATTTTGCTTTGAAAATATATGTAGAAAAGATTAGTTAATTTATTATTTTTCATTACATTGATGTAATTATTTTCTTTGTATTAAGGAAGGTGATCTCTATAATTTAGGCAGAATGAATTTGATCGGTGGAGAGAGCCCATATAGAACTTGCTTCCTTTATCTACAAATGAAATGATTGTTTGTGCGAGCAATTATTCGCACGAGAAATTACGTCGTGCCACGAAGTATTTACTCAAAAATTTTGTCTGTGTCTGCAAACACAGATTCAGAATTTAGTTTCGCAGAGGGGACAGTTATACGAAAAACATCAGCTAACTGGTCGCAGATATAACTGAAAACATAAACTACATCTTGTTACACATGCCACCACATTTTGATTACAATTGCTTTAAAATTTTTGCTTCTGTTGACTGCATGGACCTACCCTGGGTACCAGACTCCAGGGTAGCATGGACCTTTCTCTCGTTAGTACTATTTTCAGTTTCAATTAAGCTTCCAATATATATTGATTCTGTTCAATTGTCGTCCTTTCCCTCACTGTTTTATACTCTTCAGTATTCCTCACTGTTTTCGCGTTGGATATCAGATTCTTATTCCAAGTGTCGATGGAACCTCTCTGTTTAGGTCTTTTAGTTTGTTCACATCATTTATTATCCGGCTGATGTCAGCTGCATGCTGCTGAAATGTTGGTGTTTACATTTTTGCTAGTAGTACGAAACGCGTGTGATGGAGAATGCTGGCTGTAGAGTTTCTACTTAATATATTAAACAGAGTATTGGGCTTAGACAGTCTCCCTGGCGGACTCCAATGTTTGTGTTCATTACTTTTCCGATGGTTTCTCCGACCATAGATTCAGTATAACATTACCAGTTGATTTTTTCATAACATGTAGATTATCTTGATCAAGAGGTTATATAAAAATAGAGCGTATATTCTTTCCTAGTTGTCGAATCTTGTCTTCTGTTGCTCGGCTCGTTTCTTTTTGATTAACTTGACAACGAGTGCGTGCTTGAAATCTCTTGATTTTAACAGTGTTAACAGATTTAAGATAAATTGAATTGCTTAATCAGTTGAAAAAATCATTAGAAAGTGGGAACTTTGAGCTACATCACATTTCAAAATGATTCGCGAATCTACTCTTCAGTCATGCAACTTGAGGCCAGTTTTCACCCAATTTTCTAGACTTTGTAAAAGAGAAATCAGAGTCCTCCAGGTTGCTTGAAAATTTTTCATGGAAAAAGCGAAAACTGCTCTCTTTCGAGCACTTCTTCTATGCCACGATTTCTTGTCAACTTTTCCATTATTCTTGCAAACTCAGTATCGATTAGCTTAATTTTTTTTCAAACCAGTTGTCATTTCATTTTGGAAAACAAAGCACTTACAAACATTATTATTACATACAAGGCAGTTTGTATGCGGCATACTTACATTGAAAAAACAATTACAAGTGCAAAAAACAATTGTACACAACATAAATATGACCGTGATTGCGACGATGTTGAATAATGCTGATGAGGATGACAAAAGTGGTGATGACGTTGATAATGGCAATAAAGATTGTAGTGATGGTGGTTGAGATAGAATACTAGATGGAAAGAGGTTCTGGGTTAGGCCAAGGTTTGTTTCTACGGCAGAATACAATATAGGTGCATCGAGTTATGACCTTTGATAAACCAAGATTGATGTAACGTCGATGGGAATTTTCAACAGCAAGATTGTCCAGCATATCTGTTAAAGTAGAACACGATTGCTCAAAGATGCCGAGAGAACTAATTGAGAGGTTGACAAATTTAACGGACTTGTACGAACTGCTACGAGTTTTTAAGAGAGATTTGTACTTATAATAATGGAAACTTTTCATTTTCAATTCAATTGCACGTTTTTTTTATAAGAAACTAAGGTTCGGTGCTGGTAGGCAGTTTCTTAAACTTTCTGGCCATTTTGCTATCAAAAGTTTCTTACATGTTTCTTAAATTTCTCAAGTAATGAATTTTTTAAACGTGCTTCCAAGGTAAAGTAAATAGTTCACTCGCATTTAGAGATAAGCTAACAAAGTGATCAAGGAATTCTGTTTTCGTAGAATGTTGAGATCTATAAACAGTTAAGCCCATTGAGCTTCATCAATGTCAAGTTGAAGTCAGAACCGAGGGGCAATTAACTCTTGCAAATAGCGTACAAGATTTTCCCTTAAACAAAAGGATTTCCAGAGATTTTCATATAAACAATAGGATTTTCACAAAGGTGTACGAGATTTTCTTGGAGTGATTTGCCCCTCGGTCAGAACAAATTTTTAAATGGAAACTTCTTGAGCGTGCAATTTACTGAGAATGAATGAAAACTGCATGTCAAGTGTAGTGTTGCAATATACAGCGATGTTCCAAGTCAAGACTGTTTCGAGTGTCAAATCGGAAAATTAAAACTGGAAATTATGAAATTTTCTTACATTTTTCTCAATTTGGGTAGGGTTGTTTCTTAACTTTCGAAAAATTGAGCCTACCGTTTCTTATAACCTGTTTCCTATAAAAAATGCGTGTAAAACGACAATTACAAATTTCACTATTACAAAGGTAATTTGCAATTGGCTAGCGTAGGTTTACAAAGAAAAAGACTATCACAAGCACAAACATTAATTAACAAGAATTAACATAATTAACATAATTAACATAATAAACATAAAGAAATTAACAAAATAGAAAAAAGTGTTTTCCTCTTTGTTTGTTTTTTAAGTTGACAGTAGCAGAGATCGTTAGAATTGAAGAATTTCAGGATTATTCCAAGACTTATTTCTGTGGCAGAAAATGTAATAGGTAGTAAAAGTTGATAATTCCCTTTTTACAATTTTCAATGACAGAAGTTGGAAAGTTAAAAAGATTTCCAAAGAATAGACCATCTTTGCTTAGTTAAAATTAATTTTACAGACAACAGGATAATTCTTATTTTCTGTAAGCCTTTTTCTTTTTTTAAAGAAGCGTTTTTTGAAATTTTCTGCGCATGTTTAAATTTTGTGGTAAAATGTGTTTTCATTTACATCAAATGAGAACAGGAGAAAAAAATTAAATAAAAGTCTTTCAGAATTCATCGCATACAAATAATGTTCTTTTCTTGAAAGTAAAAATAGAAGTGGAGGTGCGGGGTTTCGAACCCCGGGCCTCTCGCATGCAAAGCGAGCGCTCTACCACTGAGCTACACCCCCGGCGATTTATACTCGCACTCAAGGTCTGACGAAACCATGAAGGAGTGAAGTTTGTCAACATTACGCGTATCCAGACGCGAGCAAAGGAGGCAATGATATCGGCGAAAGAAAGACTACAATTCGGAATGAAATAGGAACTTATGGCAGTGACTGAATTGGAATCGAAAACAGCCCAACCATTCAGAACTCCGCATAACCACGAAAAAGATAAGGAGTAGGTAGATGGTTGACATATGATAAGAGAAACGATAGCCTTGATGGCAGTCAACTGCAAAGCATGGCTTTCCACATAAAAAGTTCTGGTTACATTCGAAAAGGTAAGGTCATGCCTGGCCTAAACTTAAGATTATTTATAGAGAAAGTCTTTGAGAATGGGTGATCTTAAATTTAAGCAGAACACTGCACTCGGCAAATGATAGACTAACTGTGATACCATTTTATTTTGGTTTTCGTAATGGGAGCCTCTTTTACTTGAGTTCAAAGAGTAATAGTAAACTTGCTGGACGTTCAGAGCTTCCAGTGAACCATAGATGTTACCCTGGGTACCAGACTCGCTGTATATAAATTTTATTTTATATATAGTGAGTCTGGTACCCAGGGTAGCATAGATGTACAACGCTGAAAACTAATTAGGTTTAAAAACAAGCAAAGCGAAAACAACGAGTCGACAATAAACAGTTGTGTTGTACATCATTCATATAAAATCAAAGTTCAACGAAGCACATTGCACGGAAATAATACTGTGCACTTAAAATCTAGAGAGATATGGGACCAACTCCCTTGGCGTCGATAGAGCACGCACGTTTAAAAATGTTAAAAACTATTTCAAAAGAAACGCTGATTAAATGACAAAGATAAGTACAGGGCGTCACCATTTTTAAAAGGAGCGGTCCCTGCTAATCTCAAGGGCGCGGCCACAAAAATGTTCCTGGGGGTTCCATCTCCGTACCCCCATTTTCAGCACCTGTCAGATTTTTCTGGATCCACGTCTGGACACAGACTTAAACTTGAAATATTTTTAAACATTGACACGTTAACTACAGATACAACTACAGGTACCCTTGCAACAGAGGCAGATACAGAATGAAAGTTGACTAAATGCAATGTTGCCTAAGTAAGTAAAAGTAAATAAACAGCATGGCTGTTCCGTGGCTAAATAATAAGGCATCTATCGTGCCGTGATATACACTCTCCCTTTTTATAAGAACCAGTAAATTTAAGTTCAGACTGTGTGTTCTTAACTTTTTCGAAAATCTGAGGCTGGATTGCTCTTAATTTGTTCTTAAATTAATAGGTTATAAGCAGGGTGATTGCTAGCTTTTTCGCTCTAGGAAGGTGTTCAGAAGATGCTCTCTTAAAAGATTTTGAAAAAAGCTCTCTTGTTTTGCAAAAAGTAGGGGGGAGGGGCATGCCCTGTGTTCATTTCCTTCTTGCATCAAACACACTCTACTTTCCGTCTATACTTTCGCTGCCGATCAATACTTCAGACTTCATCTCGAGGCGAAGATAAACATCATGTGCGCGTCGAGCTCGAGACGAAAGCGCTGATCGGTGGACGAAGGACAGAAATGTATATATGTTGCTGTTGCTTGCCTCGTTTCTGTTTTGTTTTCCCAACTGGGCGGAGATTGTAAAAAAGATAGGGGGAAAAGACCATAAATTCAAAAACCATAAAAGTAGAAATAAAAGTGCGATCTAAAGAAAATTTCCAGATTTGCCCGACAAAATCTGCTTTTTTGAGGATTAGGGGGGGGGGGTGCAGCACCCCCCATACCCCCCAGCAGTTTCGCCCCTGTGACGTCATAGTGAAAAAATTCTGTGAAATGTTGTCAGTACTTCTATGTCCTATACGAAAAGCTCTAAGTCAGGGTTTCATAGGTCACATTGTCCATTTTGATGTATGACTACTCGTCACTAGTAAAGACTTTCAATGCAAGTGTCTTCTAAACATCGCCTAGCATAATTGCTGATTCTAAATTAATAAAATGTATGAAAACAATCTTTTGGTGTTACAAAACTTAAAAATGGCTTTGAAAAAAGCAAACATTTCAGTATACTAAAGCTTCTTATCTGACACTCTTCGGAGTATAAAACGTCAGAACATAGATCGAAAACTCTACGCTAGGAATATATATACACAGCCAATCAGAAACGCGAGCACATGACTGTTGAGGTTGACCAATCAGTTCCGCTTGTCAAAGATCAAAACGAACTCCTTCTGTGTACACAATAGCGGTTTTTCATGTAGATAGAATCCAAAACTGGTAGATAGAGCGACGATTGGGCTTTGCCAATAATCCGAAATATGTCGCCATTATAGTTTTTTGCACAATCTGGGTTTTCCAGGAAATACTTTAGCGGAATCGTATGTTTTACTTGTTGTTTTTATTCTGCAAGACCGTGGAAGCTGCGTTCAACCATAGTCACGCATATATACCACCACAGCTACGGATGAGCGTTGACCATACCCTTCACCCGTACCCCCTTTAGCTTCTATTCATTATGCAATCAGCAAGCATATTGTCTGTTTTTATGACAGAGACAGGAAATTGCTTTTAACTTGCATATTTTCCTTTTTTTTTATCAACTTTAAATCATTATCTAAAAAAACCCATATCAAGCGACAATAGTGTGCTGCATCCCAGCTTCACTGATAATGTTCTCGCTTTTTTTCGCAATTCTAAATTTTCGATTGCAACTGCAAGCGTATAAAACGTGGGACACAGTACGTCCTAAATGTGATTTTTGTAAACAACTATTCCTTTGTTTTGCTACACGATCATTGAATTGATCATGCCATGTTGACATAAGAATAAATCTTCACGTGCTTATAGAAACGGGAAATAAAAAGAGTGCACTGTGAGGTTATCCAGCGCAGCGCAATAAAGCTGTCATGCGTTTACACAAAGATGAAATCTGCAGATTACGCGCATGCACACGTAGAAGTGTATTACCCCCCCCCCCCCACCTCACAAACATCGATTTAAGAAACGGAAAGCTTTTAGCCATCTAGTGGGTCGTCGGCAGATAAAAGGTAGTTTAAATGGCGGCAGATAAATGGCGGAATTTAAGACTTTGACACCCCCCCCCCCTCTTGAGCACAATAGCTTGCAGTGGCCTTAGCTATTGAGACAAGCAATGAATAAGAACAACATTCAATAACAGTGAAGAATATTATTAAAGCATAAAATGATATAACAAGAAAATGGCAGTAATTATGCCACTAAATGTGAATACAAAATGCAAGTAGAAGTAGAGTAGAAAATAGAAACGTTAAGTAGTAGAAACGTGAATACAAAATGCAAAAAAGTTTTAAAAAACATTAAAAGTTTAAAAGTCGTTACAGTCAAAGGCCTAAATATCCACCAAACTTTAACCAAACATCTTCATCATTTCCCCTGCAATGCCAGCAAAAATATCAACCACGGAAGATTTATCATCGCACAGTCGCATCCTCTTGCAAACTTTTTCTGGCGATTCCCCCCAGTTGATCCTGCCAATCATTGCATTTATGTTGAACTCCGAGCACTGACAGAGAAAAGACAAGTAAGACATATGAGAACATTATCACGCAAATATCATGCGATCAGAAAAAGGAATCTTTTGGCCATGTTATAAAAACAAAACAAAATCATTCGTTGGTTTCAAAAAGGCATGTGCAGCTAGCAAATGTAATTGATATTTCAATCATCAAACAGAAAATATGAAAATAGAAGTAAAGATAAAAAATCGATTACTGCCTTAGCAAAGGAATATTCAACATTCTACCAATAGATCAACTTCAAGACCTCTCTTTTACAACTGCTGCATTATATATAAAAAGTTAAAATCACAAAAGCATAAAATCTATTTTATATTCATAGTGAATTTTATATATTAAGAGCGTTGGTTTTTGAAGCAGCAAACTGGAGTTCGATTCTGCCCAAGATTGGTTGGATACAATTGGGCAGCAATCAATCAACCAATCAATATTTATTTACACGAGATACCTTTCAGCAAAAAAAGAACTATTTATAAAAAAAGAACTATTAAAAAAAGAACAATTTGCATATTGCTGCTCTACCAAGATCTCGTGTTTGGATCCTGTGGAAGGTTCGAAAGATACTCTCTAAAACCTGTTTTTAAACGAGCGATGGATTCTTTTTCTCGAATGTTGCTAGGGATATCATTCCAGTTTTTGACATCAGAGAAATAGAAACCTCGCTTTGCATCCTCTAACCTAACTTTGGGAATTGGCAGGTCTCCACGGTTTCTGGTTCTATACTCTGAAATCATGGGGGAGAACCCCTTGTGGAAAATATTTTCCTCCTGTCAGCCTTTGCAAATATACATTTATGTATATAAATAAAGATGTTATAAAAGACCATGGCAAAAGACAATTTATTATTTTTCTGGGACGCGGGATCTATATATCATGGACGCGGGACGCGGGATCTATATATCATGGACGCGGGATCTATAGTTCATGGACGCGGGACGCGGGATTTATATACTAAAATAATATAACATCATCAATCGGTTGAGTATATATCCTTACAATTTTTTTTCCTGAAATCCTTTCCAATCTTGCACACGGCATTGCAAATTTTTGTGCATTCCGGCGTCTCCCCATTTTAGCTTGGGCTGCTTTGACAGATGATATGCAGATATTGCACATGGGGTTTTTTCCATCACCTTTGAAAAAATGCTGGAAGAATTTTCCTCCTTCTTTTTCATCTTCAATCTGTTTGGGACATAATCTCAGTTTGACACACAAGTTGGCCGACTTCAACTTCTCCACAATATTGTCACAAACAGCTTTGGTACGGTTGACATAGGAGTGGCACTAGAAATGTGATATGAAAACGCTATTTAATTTCATTATAATGCAATTTGATTAAATCTCATTCTGTACCAATGGTCGTTACTTCAATATGCCATGCAAAATGATCCATTGTAATCGTTTGTCAAGTCTAACACAAAATATAATGAATCAACTAGATCAACGATCGTGGTAGTTTTAATTGTATTTTTAAGGTGAAAGATTCACATATCTTAGATTCTTGAAATACCAAATTGATTGCCAAGTGACCAGGCAATATTTTTCTCACTGAACTTCGGTCGAAAGGATTAATATTCTACTTAACACGAGCTCGGATTATACAAGCATCCTAGAAGAAAAAAGCATTACCCTTGATGATAGACTGCTGTAAGGAATCATATCACAGATCTTATCGACTTCGGACAAGGACATCTGCATTGTTTTATCGAGATTTTGAAACCTTTTCACCAACATGTTCTCAGCGTAACGGCATATATCGCAGACTTGGTTATTTGTCTTCTTTGCAATGTGCATTGCAATGATAAAAGGCTTGTTGCAGATGACTTTTTTGCATTCACTTGGATCCAGTATCTGTTTTCTTAATTGCTCAGCTGACTGTATTACTTGTGCTGCATACGAGCACTGAAACAAAAAGGCACATAATTCGATACATATCATAACAAAATAATTCATTCTGCATAAAAGCGATGATAAAAGATCAAAGAGATATGAAATAGCCTGTAAACTGGTAACGGCAAGGAAGTGTGTTTTTTGCTGGGTTGAAAGGGCAGGATATATAGCGAATCTAGATAGGTAAACATCAGACTAACTGGTCAGTTGCTTGACTAAAATTGAGTAAACCATCGTTCGCCTAGGGTCAGGGTACCAGTACTGCAAAACTAGCATCCATTAAAACCAGTTCCCAGTCAAGATAAATAATGTTTTTTATACATACTATCCAATAGGAAATCACAAAAATGTTTTACTTCAAACTGCAAAGTAAAAACAACAATACATCTCAAAATCCCTCATTTCCAGCAAGCGAGGCTTACTCCAAGGTAAATTTCTTTAGAGCGGGGGAATTCGAAGTAAGCTCCTTAAAAGACATTAGAGAGCAGATCAAACAAAAAAACGCCGAAGTGGCTGATTGCTGCACAAGTACCTTTTCCTTGAGATTTTCGTTTAGTGGGCTGATGCAAGCTATTTGGGCGTACTTTGTCATCAATCTTAAACTTGACTCAAATGTTCTCATGTCTTTCTTGACAATCCTCTCGGTGGAATGGCAGATGCGGCACACTGACCTTGCAGTTGTCTGATATTCTTCATGTACATTTTGCCAAGATAGATTGTTAGTTTCGTGGACTGTTTTGCTGCAGAAGCCAAGTTTTACACAAATGTCATTTGGCATCAGTCCTTTCTCTATGTATTGGATGATCTCGTCTATTTTTGATAGGTAGAACAGGCACTAAGACGAATAATAAAGATTTACCGTGAACATGACAATCACAAATATAATGGACAAGGAGAACGGCGAAAAGGAACAGCTAGAACGTAAGATAATTATTTGATAGCATCAAAATCGACCAACCGATTTTTTCACAGGTCCTACTTGGGCATTGCAGATGACTTTGATTGCTTCTTCTATGGCTTCGATGGTTGAATTAGCATATTTTACTGAATAGTAAACTATGTTTGTAACTGTTTTGCACAAATCGCAAGCTTTATCATTGCTGCTACTGGTCACCTCTTTACCGCTTTCCTAAAAAAGCAAATTGCCAAATGATAAGGGAGAGAATGGAAGTTGAATGTTTGCTGTTATTCTTTGATATCATTCAATAGTTATATTGAATGAATCATTTTCCAACCTATGTTGTATGAATTTAAAAGAGAAAAAAAAGTTGACTCTCTCTTCCTCGCAATCCTTTTCCAATCAGAGTTCATATCTTATTTTTGTAGAAATGTGCTGCTAATTCAGTTATAACGAAGACTTATCTGCAAATTCGTACCGAAATCGTCTTTTATCGCCTGATAATCCTACTAGTCCCGTCGGTTCGTCATACGTTCTTCCCAGTTTCCTTTCTTATCTCCATTCGTTTATCCCCTGGCCTTTACTTACCAACAAGCTTTTCAGTGAAGTTGTGCGGGGGCGAAAAATAGGGAGTTTTATTCATGAATATTGCAACCCACCTCATGGAGACAAAGAGCATGCACAAGAAACCTGACAGTTATCATAAAACATTATCTTGTTGATCCCCTAACAGGAAGTATCCAAAGCGTCATACCACTTTATGATATCTCTCAATAACAGTTGGCAAATCTTGGTAGACCTCTGCTGCTTTTCTTGCATAGTAAGACATCAGGTTTCCGGTACGCCTTGACTCAAATGGCAGCACACTCTTCATCTGTTTACAGAAGCCTAATTGGACACATATCTGGCTTACATCCATTCCTTTCAATACCATCTTGAATACCATATCGACATACCCCACTATTTTCTGACACTAGTAATACAAAAAATGTGACAACTTTAATTTGGATGAATTGTCATGCATTGCTAGAAATAAATATGAATTTAGATTGAATGCAAACAGGGGGGAAGGGGATTGCATTGAATATTTGATTAAAGTACTATTTCAAGCCTATATCTTTGTTATTAGAATCTATTCTATATATCGATATTCGCCGATATCAATCAAGTATAATGGTCTTAATTCATTCTACACGATTTAAATGAAAGGGGCCCAATAGGGAAAATAAAAAGACGAGCCTAATCTACAAGAACAGAACATGAATTACCCCCATATTTATAATACTGCGAAGTTCTAACTCTCAACAACAACAACAACAAAAATAGCAACAACAACAACAACAACAACAACGGCTCCTTCGCATGGCCATTTCCGAAGATAACGAGATAGAATAAAAATAAATGTCTTATTGTTACACAAAACGCTAATGCTTGTCTTCAGAAATGAAGCGTGGTGTTTTATTTATCTGAATAGACTTTTACCTCTCCATCTTGTTTTTGGTTTCTAGAAAACGTTGTACAGAACTGATTAACTGAGTCAATAATTTCCTTTTCGGTTTGGTTGAAGGTCTTTATTCCCATAGAGACATAATTCACCACTTGTTTGCAGATCTTACAAGACTTTTCGGATCTTCCTGCCTTCTTTGTGGCAGTTCTTGCTGCTTTTCTTGCATAGGAAGACATCCGGTTTCCGAATGACTTTAGCAAGGCGGTAAGCCTTGTTTCGAATGGCAGCACACTCTCCATCTGATTACAGAAGTCTAATTGGACACATATCTGGCTTACATCCATTCCTTTCAATACCATCTTGAATACCATATCGACATACCCGACTATTTTCTGGCACTAGTAATACAAAAAATGTGACAACTTTAATTTGGATGAATTGTCATGCATTGCTAGAAATAAATATGAATTTAGATTGAATGCAAACAGGGGGGAAGGGGATTGCATTGAATATTTGATTAAAGTACTATTTCCAGCCTATATCTTTGTTTTTAGAATCTATTCTATATATCGATATTCGCCGATATCAATGATATATAAAGGTCTTAATTCATTTTACACGATTTAAATGAAAGGGGGCCCAATAGGGAAAATAAATAGACGAGCCTAATCTACAAGAACAGAACATGAATTACCCCCATATTTATAATACTGCGAAGTTCTAACTCTCAACAACAACAACAACAACAAAAACAGCAACAACAACAACAACAACAACGGTTCCTTCGTATGGCCGTTTCCGAAAATAACGAGATAGAATAATTATAAATGTCCTATTGTAACACAAAACACTAATGCTTGTCTTCAGAAATGAAGCGTGGTGTTTTATTTATCTGAATAGACCTTTACCTCTTCATCTTGTTTTTCGTTTCTAGAAAACGTTGTACAGAACTGATTAACTGAGTCAATAATTTCCTTTTCGGTTGGGTTGAAGATCTTTATTCCCATAGAGACATAATTCACCACTTGTTTGCAGATCTTACAAGACTTTTCGGATCTTACTGCCTTCTTTGTGGCAATTCCTGCTGCTTTTCTTGCATAGGAAGACATCCGGTTTCCGAATGACTTTAGCAAGCCGGTAAGCCTTGTTTCGAATGGCAGCACACTCTCCATCTGATTACAGAAGTCTAATTGGACACATATCTGGCTTACATCCATTCCTTTCAATACCATCTTGAATACCATATCGACATACCCCACTATTTTCTGGCACTAGTAATACAAAAAATGTGACAACTTTAATTTGGATGAATTGTCATACATTCCTAGGAATAAATATGAATTTAGATTGAATGCAAACAGGGGGGAAGGGGATTGCATTGAATATTTGATTAAAGTACTATTTCCAGGCTATATCTTTGTTATTAGAATCTATTCTATATATCGATATTTGCCGATATCAATAAAGTATAATGGTCTTAATTCATTTTACACGATTTAAATGAAAGGGAGCCCAATAGGGAAAATAAATAGACGAGCCTAATCTACAAGAACAGAACTTGAATTTCGCCCAAATTTATAATACTGCGAAGTTCTAACTCTCAACAACAACAACAACAACAACAACAACAACAACAACAACAACAGCAACAACAACAACAACGGTTCCTTCGCATGGCCATTTCCGAAGATAACGAGATAGAATGAATATAAATGTCTTATTGTTACACAAAACGCTAATGCTTGTCTTCAGAAATGAAGCGTGGTGTTTTATTTATCTGAATAGACCTTTACCTCTCCATCTTGTTTTTGGTTTCTAGAAAACGTTGTACAGAACTGATTAACTGAGTCAATAATTTCCTTTTCGGTTTGGTTGAAGGTCTTTATTCCCATAGAGACATAATTCACCACTTGTTTGCAGATCTTACAAGACTTTTCGGATCTTCCTGCCTTCTTTGTGGCAGTTCTTGCTGCTTTTCTTGCATAGGAAGACATCCGGTTTCCGAATGACTTTAGCAAGGCGGTAAGCCTTGTTTCGAATGGCAGCACACTCTCCATCTGATTACAGAAGTCTAATTGGACACAGATCTGGCTTACATCCATTCCTTTCAATACCATCTTGAATACCATATCGACATACCCGACTATTTTCTGGCACTAGTAATACAAAAAATGTGACAACTTTAATTTGGATGAATTGTCATGCATTGCTAGAAATAAATATGAATTTAGATTGAATGCAAACAGGGGGGAAGGGGATTGCATTGAATATTTGATTAAAGTACTATTTCCAGCCTATATCTTTGTTGTTAGAATCTATTTTTATATATCGATATTTGCCGATATCAATGAAGTATAATAGTCTTAATTCATTTCACCCGATTTGAATGAAAGGGTGCCCAATAGGGAAAATAAATAGACGAGCCTAATCTACAAGAACAGAACATGAATTACGCCCAAATTTATAATACTGCGAAGTTCTAACTCTCAACAACAACAACAACAAAAGCAACAACAACAACAAAAGCAACAACAACAACAACAACAACAGCTCCTCCGCATGGCCATTTCCGAAGATAACGAGATACAATAAATATAAATGTCTTATTGTTACACAAAACGCTAATGCTTGTCTTCAGAAATGAAGCGTGGTGTTTTATTTATCTGAATAGACCGTTACCTCTTCATCTTGTTTTTCGTTCCTAGAAAACGTTGTACAAAACTGATTAACTGAGTCAATAATTTCCTTTTCCGTTTGTTTGAAGATCTTTATTCCCATAGAGACATAATTCACCACTTGTTTGCAGATCTTACAAGACTTTTCGGATCTTAGTGCCTTCTTTGTGGCAATTCCTGCTGCTTTTCTTGCATAGGAAGAAATCCGGTTTCCGAATGACTTTAGCAAGCCGGTAAGCCTTGTTTCGAATGGCAGCACACTCTCCATTTGATTACAGAAGTCTAATTGGACACATATCTGGCTTACATCCATTCCTTTCAATACCATCTTGAATACCATATCGACATACCCCACTATTTTCTGGCACTAGTAATACAAAAAATGTGACAACTTTAATTTGGATGAATTGTCATACATTCCTAGGAATAAATATGAATTTAGATTGAATGCAAACAGGGGGGAAGGGGATTGCATTGAATATTTGATTAAAGTACTATTTCAAGCCTATATCTTTGTTATTAGAATCTATTCTATATATCGATATTCGCCGATATCAATCAAGTATAATGGTCTTAACTCATTTTACACGATTTAAATGAAAGGGGGCCCAATAGGTAAAATAAATAGACGAGCCTACTCTACAAGAACAGAACATGAATTACGCCCATATTTATAATACTGCGAAGTTCTAACTCTCAACAACAACAACAACAACAACAACAACAACGGTTCCTTCGTATGGCCGTTTCTGAAGATAACGAAAAAGAATAAATATAAATGTCTTATTGTTACACAAAACACTAATGCTTGCCTTCAGAAATGAAGCGTGGTGTTTTATTTATCTGAATAGACCTTTACCTCTCCATCTTGTTTTTGGTTTCTAGAAAACGTTGTACAGAACTGATTAACCGAGTCAATAATTTCCTTTTCGGTTTGGTTGAAGATCTTTATTCCCATAGAGACATAATTCACCACTTGTTTGCAGATCTTACAGGAATTTTCGGATCTTACTGCCTTCTTTGTGGTACTTTCAATGCAAATTGTGTTGCAGACACGCTGTTTTGCCACACCAGCATTAAGATAGATGACCATCAGTTTTGACATGGCTATTACATCTTTGCACTGCGGAAATTGAACAGAAGCCTATCGTATCAATCAGATACTGGGTTACTTCAAAAACTGTCAGGGTTTAAGACACAAGAAATTTACATTCATCGAGTGCAAGAAACATATTTTCTCCAAAGCTGCTATCAGAAAGCTAACAGCATCTTTGTAACATTTTTTAGGGATACTATTTACAAAAAGTAAGAATTCCCAAAAGCGATTGTATTTAGAAGCAGCTTTTCTCGCAGAAGGGGTGTATCAGCTATATATTTTACACAAACTCAGAGAATTGGCATGTAGATGCGCGCTTCCTCTCGTGGATTTGACCTGATTTTGGCAAGCTGGCTAGAAAGATGCCCTAGAAGGAGAATAGCTCCATTGTTATTGTAGCACATTTAGGGAGCATTATGTTCCCTTATAATTTTTATTCGACATTTGATTCAATTTATGAGATACATCGTTCACAGCGAAATAGCCTGTAATCAGGAAAATTGCATTCTGTGTAGATATTCTTTCATGGTTTTTTACTGCTTTCGAGTTCTGCTCAGCCCTTCATGGCCCAATGCCCTCCTCCACGGTGCGAAATATTGTAAATTTAGCTCCCAGGTTAAAATGGTTGCCCGTTCTGTTGCAAAGCTAAGCCCATCACTTTCTTCAAACGTTAGACTTATCCAAAAAGAAATGCATCTGGACCAAATAATTGCGTCTACCGTGCTCGTTTATCGCAACTTTTGGACAACAGTTGTCACGTGAGGCCTGATTAGTATTAAAAACCAAACCAAAACGATCAAAGCTAGCTCCAATGAAATCTGTTTTGCAAAAGAAGTCGTACATTTTTTATAGATTCAGAGGAAAAACTAAAGAATCTCACCGATTTCTCCATAGGCTGTTTTCTAGCACCACAAATAATTTTGAAAGCCTTCTCAATTCCTTCTGCTGTTGACATGGCATCGCTCGATGAGTCGTATATCGTGTCTCTCAAAACCTGGCAAAGTTGGCAGGGGCGATTTTCTTTCGTCTTCATCTAAGAACAAACGTGAGATATCTGAAAAGCCGTGCGGTTGAGTGGCAGGCAGCGCAGGAAAAGATTTTTCTTCCTGGCAGCAAAATCAAAGTTACAAATTTCCTGCAAAACTTTGACAAAATTTTTTTCCAACTGCAAGTGATATCTCAAGTTTTTTAAAATTCCTTTAAGTTCAGTGTTCATGTTAGAATCACGCAGCGGATTTTTCACGCTAAAGGTTTCTTGCCAGAAAAAAAACAACTTCTGCAAGGCGCTGCCGGACATTTTCAAGCCCTGACTGGCAGACAACTGGAGTATAAATGTCAATCGAGCTAGAACTTGGAATCGGAAGACCCGAGACAAAATGTAGGGAAGCAATCGAAAGATCAGTGTCTTTTGCAAAAGTTCTCATCCAAGCTGTTTTGAAGGTGACTGATTTATTTTAAAAAATTGCTTATGGATGTCATATGATGATCGAGCAAATTGACGACAGAAGAAGCTCGAACGGTTTTTGGACTTTGCCTGCCACACAGAGACTCTTTTCCATTGAATCGATTTCTGAACATTTGTTTTTAAATATTTTCAAAGGTAAACCTAAATGAAGTAGAGGTTCAATCAAATTAGCATTAAGTATGCATCTGCTCACGAAATGGAAAGTTTAGAAAACTACGCAAATCAAGCAGTTTAGTTTAATCCATCTCTAAATAAGCGTGAACATCCAAGGCACATATTGGACAAAAGTCCAAGGTTAGTCACGACTTTTTGAGACATGCCTCTGATCTATTTGAAAGGACAAAATAGGCTGGCACAAATTGCTGCCCCTAACTGTTTTAGATCAAGTTAATGTGATTAAATCAAGTTAAGGTGGTCTTGCATAGCTTCTTGGGCGCCATCAACATAGCCAATGTATTTAATGTATATAGAGTTTTAAAGTGATGCCGTCACAAGAACCTATTTATAAAATTTTTGAATTTGGATAATACTACCTGATATAGCATCATGTGGGATACCTCTAAATGGGGTATCAGTCATATGTGCTTTGCTCTGACCCTATAAGCACAGACTATTTCCCCCTTAAATCATTAAAGTCTTTCTTTAATTGCCTATATCCAATTTTTTTACATATTTGACTGGTTTTCGAAATTCATAAGTTCTTTATAGTGTTCTTCTAGGTAATGTGGTCAAAGGTCAAATATTGTAAAAAAATTATGACGTCATACTTAAGAACTATATCTGTACTAATAAAGAAGACTCCATACCAGCGTTTTGCTTTCCAGAGCAAAAGCAGGAAGTAGTGAAGGTTTTAAGATTCCATCGCAAAACTTCAGCTTGATGCAAATATCCCCGGGTGCAAGACCTTTCAAAACCAACTTGAATATTTCGTCCACATACCCAACTATTTTCTTGCACTGAAATGATAATATAGAAAAATCACAGAAAAAAATGAAAATTTGACAAAATAACTCATATCACGTGACAATACGTGGTCGCTCCCATTTAACACTGTAGCCATCATTTTTTGAGAAACTTTTTAGCCTTTCGTGGCTTTTGGTTTTTAAATGGACCTCAATTTTCCCCACTGTTGCGCTTTTTTGGTGTTTTGAATGTATCTAGAAGGTGAACTTATCATCTTTTCCCTTCTTATATCACTCTATATGGTTTTATTACATTGTGTATATATTACACTGTATATCGGATTTACATTTAAGACATGGGATTTTGCGCCTTCCCCACATATAACAAGGGCAGGGGTGTTCCCTTTTGGCAAAAGAGCGTAAATGTGTGCGGGTTATAAACTTTTTTTATAAGAATCTACTCAATAACAACATTGAGGCTCAAACTCACTTAAATTAACAATTATTTAAGAATAATGCTCAAGCTTCAGGAAGAATACCTACTTTTAGTTGAGCCTCAAAATTCTCAAAGCTTTTGCCCAAAACCTTTGCATTCTTACAGGCACTTAACAAGTTTGGACAGGACAAAACGTGAAAAGTTAGTTTTCTTTAGTGTTTAATCAGCTGTGATTTTAATAACAAATCAAGAAATCCAGTACAAAAACACCTACCTGTTGGACTTTCTTGCTAGACAGGCTTTCACACAAGTGGTTGACGGAGTCGATGATTTCACCTTCTGTTTTTTTAAACATCTTTATTCCTAACGATACGTATTGGACGACCAATTTACAGATTTTGCATGATTTTTCAGACCTCGGAAAATTAATCGCTGTGCCTTTGACATTGGTTTTGCAAGACTTTCGGCATGCGTGGCGTTTTGGGACTCCAGCCTTCAAAAGAACTTGAAGCTCTCTTGAATAGCTGACAATTTTTTTGCACTGTAAGACAAATTTAAATGATTAAAAAAGAAATCCTACCTTTCATTTAAACAAGTCAATGGAAAAAAGGGATTATTCGTGACTTGGCCCACAAAAATAATCTCAGTCCTAGCGCAAGAGTCCTAACCTTATGTAAAAAGTCCCTTAGAATAATATATTTCTGGTATGAGATACGCAACGACTACATAAAGGGAAGGATGCAATAGAGTTCTTAAGTTATGACTTCGCTAAAGTCTGTTTCTAAGATATTTGAATTTGGCTCTTATAACCTGAATAAGCATCATAAAATTCCTTTCAATGAACAGAATCAGTCAAATTTCATATGAATTGGCTGAAAATGATCACATGAGCAAAGGCTCTTCTCCATACCTACATACCCCGGACTCTTTTCATAGCTTTATGAACAACATGGGCTTAATGAACAGAGCAAAAACAACAGTAAACCGTCAGAAAACTTCAAATCTATCACTGGTCATATCTCATCAGATCTTTGACATATTTATATGATCTTGCTTTTCAGAACTATATCATGGTGGTCTTTTAGGATATGTAGTCAAAATTCAAAAATTCTCAAAAAAATAATTTTTTCACGTCATACTCGAGATTTTGATGCCAGTTGATCAATTTGACATGCATTTTGTAGACAGTGCGAATTCTGAAAACCAAAAATGCAAACTGCTAGCATGTGCTGATTTAGCATGTTGGATTAAGGCCAGGGTCCGAGAATGCACAACTACTTGTGAATGTAAGTTGCGGATACGTGCGAATGGTTCGTGGACGCCAGAAGGGAACTGTCTATAGACACAATTATATGTTAATGGTTTTTATTGTTATTGAAAATCGTATTTAAACTCGTAGCCTTAGTAAAATAGGGCAGTTGGGTTCGAGGTCTCAAGGCTGAGCTGCTGATCGCCGTAGAATACTGAAAGATCAAGTTCGACCGAATATCAAGATTGTAAGTCTCTTTTATAAAGTTTACCTTTAGAAGTAACTAGGTTAACAGTACCATATTTTAGACGCCAAACCTTTTGTTTAGTGATAACACTGCAACGTTCAAAGCAACAGCCATCTAGCTTAAAGGCCTCTTTGAACACCCTGAATTCCAGGAATATCTTCAAAAGGTCTTTCTAACATGGAATTTCAACTTGAGTCTTGCTCCATGGTGGGGAGGAAATTATGAAAGATTGGTAGAAATGGCCAAAACGATCTTAAAGAAAATGTAAGGAAAATCCGCGTTGACATATGCAGACGCACGGCATACTAAACAACCGTCCTTTGACGTATCTTGGTGAGGGACTCGAAGAGGAAGCAATAACCCCAAACCACCTAATATTTGGGCGGGCACTTCCAATGATGCCTGAAGTACCTGAAGACATTGTGAGAAAAGATAACGACACAGTAAAGCGCTTCAAGCATGTGGAGGCAGCGCTGGACAGGCTATGGCAGCGATGGAGCAAAAAATACTTGCTTGGACTTCGTGAACACCACAAGCCCAAAAAATTAGAAGATTCTGGAAACTATGATTTAAAACCTGGAGACATTGTCCTGATAGAAGACAACAGTGTTCATAGAGAGATATGGAGGAAGGCCATCGTCAGGAGACTGATAAAAGGTAGAGACAATGTCGTCCGTGGGGTGGAGATAGGAGTGATCATAAGCGGACATAAGAAGAGGTTAGAGAGAGCTCTACAGCATGTGTTCCCTCTGGAGATGCAGGCTGATGTTGTTGAGGAGACGAAGCGATCAGAACCATCAAAAGATGTTCGACGTTCCACAAGGGTATCATCCATGAATGCAAAAGCAAGGATCAGCATGATATCAGAAGGGCTCAATCAAAGTTCTCTAATTGACGAGGGAAGTGTGTGCTGAGTTAGCATGTTGGATTAAGGCCAGGGTCCGAGAATGCACAACTACTTGTGAATGTAAGTTGCGGATACGTGCGAATGGTTCGTGGACGCCAGAAGGGAACTGTCTATAGACACAATTATATGTTAATGGTTTTTATTGTTATTGAAAATCGTATTTAAACTCGTAGCCTTAGTAAAATAGGGCAGTTGGGTTCGAGGTCTCAAGGCTGAGCTGCTGATCGCCGTAGAATACTGAAAGATCAAGTTCGACCGAGTATCAAGATTGTAAGTCTCTTTTATAAAGTTTACCTTTAGAAGTTACTAGGTTAACAGTACGTTGCACATATTTCTTAGGCTATCTACCGTAACTAGTTCTTTAGTATCTATTGTAGGTTTAGGAATTGCCAACCCTTTGTAGGAATTATTTTCGTAATACATATTCGTATCGTTTAGGATATCTTAGGAACAACCCTCACTTAAGTATCGCATTAGTATACCATTGCTACACACCCCATAGTATTCAGTAATATTCTCTGTACTTGTTGTATACCACCGCTAGTGTTGCACAATCTCCCTTTTTACACAAGTTTTATGCTAGCGTGCCTTGAGAAATTATATTATCCAGAAATTAAATTATATTCAGTACATTGTTGATAGATAACAGTGATTTAAAGTTGTGTTGAATTAAATTCATTTGAGACATTAGAATTTATTAGATGTTAGGTTATGAATATTGTTGGGACATTACACATCTTTTTTGTTTGCAAATAGATATTGTTTATTTTCGTAATACTCTTCAAGCGAGAAATAGGTTTAGTTTTTAGGGATATTCTTTCGCTCTGTAATACAGTTCTCTTAGCGTTGTTATCGGTCAAAGTGTTAGCCCGGATTCCCGACAAGCAACGTGGCTTACTTGAAACACAGAAGATCTTTCTATTCTGTACTTATAGCTAGCAATTGTCTTTTCAATGCTTTACCAGTAATAAACGCCTTCGAAAGCATTGCAGTTTGAATATTCGCTTTGATCAACCAGCAAAAACTGGCAATCTAAGCACGTGAACATCTTCCAGCTGGTGTTTCAATTTTCACTGCAGCAACAAACAAGTCTTGTTAAATTTTTTATAAGAAAACACTCCTCGAGGAAATGCTTTTTACAACGTAAGAACCTACCCTCCCTCCAATGCAAAGTTAAAGGCATTTGCGCAACCAGCATGCTTAGCGGCAGCTGTCTTTAAAATTTATCGTGTTTCGCATCTTAATGCATTACGAAATTAGGACAGTTTTGAAAATATAGTCGCAAAGCATGTCGGTTGCCCAAGAGCCTTTAGAGGCGAAAACGATATGCATTAAAAGTTTTGTCTAATGTTAACAAAACAAAGCAGATTTTAGCAAATTGTTTCCCTTGCTGTTTTCCCGCTAAATTCTTTATTCCCTGCTTAATTTATTCATTCCTCCCAGAGTCCAGAAGACATAACATCTTCCATGGAGGTTAAAAGTTTTCAATTTTCTTCGATATCCAGCGGAGTCGTTGATTTGGGTGGGCGGGGTGTAAATTTTGACAGTTTACCACTTTCAAGCAACTTGGCGACATGACATTTTAAGCACCTGAAAACCTCGAAATGACTCCCTATTTTGCTTATTTGGGTCATCTTTTTACATAGACTATATATAGGTATGCATTGACTTTATTTAGATATACACAGACGACATACATAGACAATATTTAGATATATTTAGCTATATTTAGATAATTATTCCCACTATAATTTCTCTATCAGATTGCCAGCTGTGTTTGGATTAGGAGGAAAGAAAAAGTTTGCTTTGGAACAATTGCCCACTGACCGTAATCCAGTCACAGCCAGGCCACAGAAGGGGAACTCCTGCCTATCAGATTAAGCCTGAAAAAACTTGCGCATGCGTTAATTTTTACGAGGCTAAGCATGCAGCTGTCGGGGAAATTTTAAAAAAGAATGAAAGTAGACAACTTTATTTGAGACGAAATGCCCCATGATAGTGAACAAATTCAATCATGTATCATAATTCGTTCATATCTGATTAATGAATGATAATTTGTCATGGCTAAGTTCGTCTAATGAAATCGAGGTTAAAAGGGAATTCTGTTGTTGACTTAGACTTCAAAAACAACAAAGGAACCGACGAGAGTTACTCTTCTGCTTATTTCCTATTCTGTGGCCATCTGAGCGGGGATTTCAAAGCTGAAACATGCTTTCATGCATGGCTTGTAAAGATTTCAATAGTTCTATGCAAAGAAGCGAAAGAAAAGACATAGACATCATAGTCTTAACTATTCCCAATCAAAGGAGGGGGTGGGGGGCTGTAGTAGCGCTATTCACAAAGCACCATGGCACTCTAGATTCGCGAACTTATTTTCACAGGGCTGACCTCCATTTCATACAAATATCTGACACCTATTTCCAATTTCCTTGTCTTGAGCTTTGATACTTCTACTACAATAAATGCGAGTCATTTGATACTGAAAACGATTATCGTAGATAGCGAGTGTGTTAGGAGGATTATTAATGTCAGCGCCAGCCATTAGATTCTGGGAGAGGGAGAGGGGGGGTTGGGACAAAACAGGAACTCTTAAGCAACGTCATTTTTGCCACCAGAAAACGCCCTTTTACCAATAAGGACGCCCATTCAGCCTAAAGGGAACGCCCATGACTAACTTTTGGCTACGTAAAGCAGTTTTACAATGATAGGATTTCATTACAAAAAGCACTTTGCCAAAATATTACCCCTCCCCCAACATTTTCTCATCGAATTTAGACGTAATAAAAATTGACCCTGCCGAGAACTGGAGCACAGAACAGAAATGACTATTCTATTCTGTGACTGGAGGGACGTGTCCTCCCAGTTTCCTCCGTGCCGCAGGTACTGAGTACAAGTCAAATCTGATCTTTACTGATGTTATGGGTAGGGGTGTACCGCGAGGACAATCAGAGTGGTACCGTTTGCTAGAATCATTTTAAGATAATGATACCATACCAATGGCTAAATCAATTTTTCAAAAAGGGTGCTTGCAGCACATCTCCGGGTACCATAACTGTTGAAGACGCCCCGCCCCCTGTGGTTTCAATATTTTGACTCATTATTTGGGTTTGCAAAAGTAAAATCAACAGGCGAAGGAGAAACGGAGGTAAATATTCTCTAAGTAAGTTATTTTAGATTTTATGAGTCTCTTCTAATTGTGCCACCAGGTTGCCACCGAAAGGCATCTATTCTTATGAAACAATGGGCACCAAACATCAAACCGCAAAGTTTCAAACCTGCACATTTGATAGCAACCTGGATGAAGCGTCTTTTTAAAACGGCTACCTTTAAAACCAGAATACGGAATCCGGAATCCTATTTTTATGCTGATCAAATGAAATTTTATCAGAGTTAATTTCACGAGTGACGTTATAGAACTTGATTTCGCTGAGGTTTTAATTTTAGCTTATTTGTATTACTCTCATTTGGTTGTCAATTGTCATGCTTCAATTTGGTATTTAAGTCTTTATGCGCTTCTTTGATGCCATTGGGAATAATAGAGATTGAAGGAGTTTTATAGTTTGAGCTTCTGCGCGAAAGTGTGGGTTCCTTGACTCAGATGGGTGTATTAAATTGCTTTAGGTCGGAATTATCGTGCTTACTTTGTATGCTGTTCTCTTTTTCCGTCCCTCCCCCCCCCCCCTTTTGATCTCAGGCATAGTGTGTTTCTTCTAATACTCATTCTATTGTATTAGGCTAGGGCCTGTTAACATCATGGATTCATTTCAAAGTTCTTGTTATTTTTCTTTTAGAAAAGACTGGGCTTTTAATTCAGTCATGTTTTCTCTTCCCCTCTCATATCTTAAGCCCTGGCCAAACGAGCCAACATTTCGCCCAGCATTTAACCCAACATATTTCCCAACAATGTTGGGAGTTGTTAGGAAGGCTGGCCAGCGCTTTTCTCAATTGCTAAAAATAGACTATGACGTCTTTGCGCAAAGCAAGATTGGATAGAATTGCGGACAAACACAAGCTAGGCAAGTTTTGGTAATTTCATGTGGAATAAATTGTGTTCAAATACTGCTTTGCTTATAATCATGGCTACGAAACACTTTGGCTGGGGTCTATGTAAGTCGGATTCAAGGTATCCAAAACGTATGCCATGTGGTACTTCATTTATTAGGTTTGCCAAGCCGGGAAAGATCCGTGAAGATATGACAGAGTGGGAGAAGCGAAGGGCAAACGAACAAACAATGAAGGTGAAACGTTGGATGCATGCCTGTGGTCAAAAAGACTTCAACAAATTTCAGCAGATCACGAAAGACACCTACATATGTTCATTGCACTTTATTGGTGGGAAGGACCAACAGAAGGCAAGCCAGACCCGATTCTTGCCTCATTGACGGAGAAGAAACAAGAGGGGCGAATTAAGAGAAAAAAACTCCTAAGAGATCGGGATGAATGCCCAATTTTGACCAAGAAAGGGAAAATTCGTTTAGTGATCAAGAAATATGTAGTCTTGAATCGTCAGAGGCCACTTTAGGACAGTCATTTATTGATGACTCAGAAGGACAGCGCGTTTTCAACACCAGTGCTGTACATCAAGGCCCCCAGACAGTGTATGACAAGTATATTCTTGGTGCCCAAATCGAAACAATGATATTAAGAAACAAAACAACAGTTTCACATTCAGATGATAAGGCAGATATTCAACTTAATACAATGTCTCCTGAATTGATCTTGAAGGATAAGAAGAAGGCCAAGTATTTTATAGGGCTTTACCCTGAACACTTTGAAATCCTGATCAGTTTCTAGGTCCTGCAAAATTCAACCTTCAATACTGGTATGGCAATAGGAAATCAGAGAAGGATAGTTATGGTGTACAAAGCGTTGCAGGATCAAAATAAAGTCAAAATAGGAGCTTTACAGTCAAAGAGGAGTTATTTATTACCCTTTTGAGGCTAAGACGAGGATTTGCATTGAAAACCATATCATACATTTACAATGTATCAGAATCTTTTGTCAGTAGCATTTTTAACACATGGATCCAATTTATGTTTCTACAGTTCAAAGAATTGAAATATTTGATGTTCCCAAGCAGGAAAACTTTACAAAAGTGTTTAAAAGTTTCAAAAACATCAGATGCTCCTTTGACTGTACTGAATTTTTTGTGGAAACCCCAAGAAACTATGCACAACAAGGAAATGTATACTCCTCCTACAAACATCACACAACATTCAAAGCCCTCATTGCTGTTACCCCAAATGGTGCAGCTTGTTTTGTTTCTGATTTGTATGAGGGTAGCATTGATGATGTGTCAATTACAAAGAAATGTGGTATTATTGATCATATTGAGCATGAGGATGTTGTTTTGGTTGACAAGGGATTTACTATTCAAGACTTGTTAAATCCTAAACATGCATCAATAAAAATTCCAGCATTTCTGGCCAAGAGAGAATGTTTAAAAAAAGAAGAAGAGATAGACACCACGTTAATCACTAAGCTAGGATACATGTGGAAAGGTTCAATGAACGTTTGAAAAATTCAAGCTCATTGGAAACATTATCCCATTGTCACTTAATCATATTGCATCACAGATGGTGTTTGTAGCATGTTGTCTTGTGAACTTTCAGCCAGCACGTTGCATATAAGTTAATCTTCCAGGAAATGTTTCAAGAACCCATTTACATTTTAACATTAAAGTCATTGTTAACTTTGATAAAACAATCTTAAATGGAGAAACTTCCTTTTTTCTGATTTTATTTCATTAAAATGGGGCCATCTATTTAGTATGAATAGCGTAATGAGATGGTGGGATATAGCAAATCTTTAGTCAGTTTTTTGATATGATGACATTTCTTTTGCATTAAAACGAAAATGGACCACCTCAAAAGAAAGCAAGACAATAAATTACTCATCAAGCTCGTTTGTAAGATACATATTTCAAAACTAATTCAAGTGAATATCACAAAAGCCAGTGACTGCCTTGTATGCATCCCTTGCTGCTGCTTCTTTTCATACTCCAACTCCATAATCCATATCTTTGGTTGTTATATGTTTGGGGAACCAAAAGTTATTCTGTATCCAGTTATAAAACTGCCCTAAAAGATCCTGCCTTTTTTCACATAGAAGCTTCACCCCACAAGAATAGGCTCTTTTGCATTTGGAAGCTGTAATGCGGAATCTTTGTTCTTCAAGCCATCTTAATGATGCACTTGGCTCTATTGTTCCTGATATTTCTGTATACTGTACCTGGTCCTCTGTTCCTGTGAACACATGTTTCAAAGATTCCTCAAGATCATTAACAAGAGTTTTCAAAATAGCTTTCCTTTCTTCTTGGAGGGGGTAGTCTTCATATTTCATTCTTAATGACAATTCCCACATTGAAATTTCCTTTGTTTTGGAACTACAAGTTTGGAGATTCCTAAGGAATGAATTAGCATGTTCATTACCAAAGTTGTTTTGATACCTAAGTGGTCGTGCCCATACAAACTCATACAAATTGGGTTTTGAAGCCTTCTTTGACTCATAAGTGGCACAATGCACCACAGTTGGGTTTTTAGCTCTTTTCTTGCCACGATTCCATTGGCATGGCTTTGAAGTGGAAGGAGCTTTGACCTTGGTGCCATTAACTTCAATAAATTGAACTATTTTCAACAAAACGGCAAAAAAATGGGCGCATCTACCGAATGCTGAAGCCTTACAGGTACATGAGGCCTGCTGAACTGACCCACTGTTATGACTGAGGACAATAACAACTGCAACGTTTTTCATTGAATGATGCACATGAGCTTTTCAGAAATAATAATTGTCATCAGTATAATCAAGCATATCACACACAAAGCCACTTTTTATAAGATTCAAGCCTTGTCTTGCAGTAGTAGTGTAGCCTGAAGTGTCTGGAAAGTTTCTGTCATCATTTTCCGTCTCACTTGAGGTATTCTCGCTTAGGCCGAACTGCGAAACTGACTCAATAAGATACTGATACACATGGCCATAGTTAAACATCCCTGAAATATCGGCAGTTGGAAAGTTTCCCTAATCCTCCACAGGTATATCTATGTTTCTGGGTTGCATCGATGATTGTGTTTGCCTTTCTTGCCCTTTCTTTTTGTACCACTTTCCATGATCAATCTTCGGATCAATACCTTTCTTGAATGCAATACATGATCTTACTCTGTCGATAAGATCCTGTTTTCTTCCAGATTTCTTTTCGCCATGGCATTCTAAATAGCGTTTGAGTTCGAGAACAGAATATTCCGCAGGATCTCTGTTGAAATGTGCACCTGGAACACCCAGCTCTGAAAGCACAAGTTCTTTCATTTTAAAAGGCTGATCACCTACGGCAGCAGTTGCACGACTACTTACCCTTTTTTGATGAGCTTGATTTTTCGAATAAAAGGAATTTTGTAACCGCGATCCAAAGGTAAACAACATAGGTCGCGCACAGATCTTACAGCAAGTACCTGGAGTTCAAAACTTTTTGTCCGCAAACCTATCCCAGCATGCAAAGCGTCATTTTGACGTGACGTCATTTGAGAAGGGAGCTATTCGCCCAACATTTAGCACAACCGTTTTTGGGATACTCGGATTGAGTCCAAGACAACCTAAGCCTGCCTTCCCTGATCTTGAAAGCAACGCTTTTCTTTTCCCCAAAACTCTATTCATCTCCTTTACGGCTTCGTCGTACTCATCTTTACTCACTAAATCTCTTTCTTCGTACTCTTCCATTATCCAATATTCTTCAGTCGTTCAAATCAATTCTACGCTCTTCATTTTAAAATTTTGATCTCTGCTTCACGAACTCGAGCTTGGCGCGCAGCGCGTTTCACTTTTAAAAATTGTTTACAGCGCTTGCGTGAAGTCAACAAATGTTGGGCAACCCGGCCAAACAAGCCAACAAAGCCAAACAGCACCTTGAACAATAGGGATTATTTTAATTACCATCCAACAACCGCCAACATTTTTGACCAGTTTCAAATCGATCCAACGATTCAGCCAACATCTTTCCCAACAATGTTGGGTGACCCAACATGGTGGCCAAACGACCCAACATTTGAGCCAACATGCGAACAGAGCGTGTTGGTTGAAATGTTGGGTGAAGTGTTGGCTCGTTTGGCCGGGGCTTTAGGTATCTAAGGTAGGGCTGGTGCGTCGGATTTATGGTGGGAAAAAGTGAACTTTTTTTGTCCATTCCCTGCCCAGAACTTTAAGCTGCTTGTACTTGAGTCTATTTAAGCTATATCGAAGATTAGCATTTTGTATGGGTTAGGTGAAGCAACTTGTGCCGATGCGCTAACGGCCCAGAATTCAATCCAACTTTGGCGTGATTTTTTGGATTCGGTCCTCCCTATTTTGACAAAATGGCATTATTGGCAAATAATGGGGTGTGTAAACAGAAGTTTTCTATAATAAGGCCATTTTAAATTTGGTTGAGTGTGCAATTTTTTAATTTTGGCATATCTAAGAGCATAATGTATGTACCCGCATATATAAAAACTTTTTTGTGTTTTTAATCGTGTTTTTAATCGACTAATGTCTAGAAGCTGACTTTTATGTATTGTTTTTGGCTGAACTTTCAGGAAATCAGTAATAAAAAATAAACTAGATGCCTTTGAAAATAAACCCGAAATTAGAAAAAATAGTAGAAAAATATTCTGGAACCAGGGGCGGATCTAGACGTTCGCACCGTTCGCACATGCGACAGTCGAAATTTTTAAAATTATACTAAGAATCCGTATCGAAAGAGGTTTTTCCTGAACAACAACTTTCTTGCTTATTGGCAAATTTCGTGTAAATTTTTTCTATTTGGTTCGTTCTGAAAATTCATTGCAATGATGTTTTTTCATTTTTTTGCGTGGCCTGGTTTGTCATCTTGTACCATAAACAAATCGAGAGAGACGACTCGAATTTTTGCTGGATTATGAAAGGAAAACCGTGTCAATACGCTTAAGAATTTTAAGTTGTTTCTTGCTTTACGGTCGGCTAAGAAATAACGCAAATGATTCTGTGATATCAATTGAAAACTCAGATAAGGAATAAACAACAGTTTGACCATGTTCTAAATAAAAGCCAATTTAATGTGAGTGTCGACTGCTCAAAAGAGCAGGGGGCCAATGATATTTCCGACCGCACCCTTGTGTGCAACAGTCAGAATGCTTTCTAGATCCCCCCCTGTCCGGAACTGATATCTACTAACAGAAGTCAAATATAAAGATTATTAATATAAAGATTTGCACAAAGTTTACAAGAAACTATAAACAGTTCTGTGGCAACCACTCTAAAAGGGAACAAAAGAAGAGATAAAGGGAACAAAAGAAGCCCAAAAGGCTGCCGTAAACTTCCTTGTCGCTGTCTGACTCCATGACAGACTCATTTGCGGAAGAACGCCGTAGTATGAGCAAAAGCGCATTTGACAGTTTATGTGTCCTTGTGGTGCGATGATGACAGTCAACTGTGATCAACTAATGTCTCATCGGGGTGAAACCCTTCTGGTCCGTTTTTATTTTAGTATTTTAGGGTCCTAGGTCTCAGGGTCTTTACGGTATGCCCTTAACGACAATGAACGCCAAGCTATGAAGCTACACTTACTTCGTCACTGTCGCTGCTAATAACACTGTTTATGCACATCTTTTTTGCTTCTTCGGCAGGCAAAACGTCAGGGCCAGCTCGTTTGAGTTGATCTGTAAATGCCAAACAGTTCTGCAAGCACTTCTGTTCATTGTGTGTTTTTGCAACGGCAGTCGCTAGGCAAAAAGCCATAAACCAAACAAGTGTCATCTTGAAAGTTGCTTATGTCTGTTGCCACTGCACCACGTCCTGTTAGCTTGCCACCTTCCCTCACCCACTGACAATAACTGGTACCCTATTCTGTGGCGAAGCTCATTTAATTTAAGCCTGTGTCACAGACCAATGAAATTCTCAATTGAATCATGTGACCCGCTTATCTCATATTGTTCATGCGGAGGAAGCTACTGAAAACAATAAGACTGTCGACCGTGTACAGCTGTTGTGTTGTTTTGGGAGTGGCGTGCTGGAAATTAGATTGTATACTGCTTTGTGCTTTGCCTTGCAACACACATCATGCTTCGAAGCGTCCGCATCGCCACCCCTTACTTGTGTTGCTCAGCATTCTAGTTTAATGGTTCCTACCAACAAAGTTACACAGGAAGTATATTTCGAATTTCATTTTGCTTGTTACTTAGTAACACATTTGTATTCTCTCGGCATTGTTTCTTTTAATCCTGGAGGAAGCTACTGAAATCAATGTGACTGTTGACCGTGTACAGCTGTTGTGTGGTTTCAGCAGTGGCGTGCTGGAAAGGAAGTGGTTTCAGCAGTGTCGTCCAGGCCGGGATCGATGCCAAACTGGTACGGATCGGCCTTCCGTTTACACGGGAACGCTCGGGATCGATCCGCCATCCGTGCTAATTTGGGTTCGCTTTGAAAAGCGTTCCAGTTTGGGATCGATCCAGTTTGCGATCGATCCCGTCTCGTGTAAACGCTAGAAAAGGTGGGATCGATCCTACCCTGGGTACCAGACTCACTATATATGAAATAAAATAGAGAGTCTGGTCTAGTGCGCCCCATTCTCGTTCTGGTGTGCTGATATTAACCAATCAGGAGCGAGTGTACAGATTTCTGTACGTTCAAAGGTCAGAGCGAAACAATAAACGTAGCTCTGGTGTAAAACATTGAACAGAACAATCTTCTTCAATCTTCAATCGTTAACTTCTAAAGGCTATACAACCAATCTGGAGTATAAAAAAAAAGAAAAAAGAAATTGGAAAAGGAAAATTAACTTAGGAGTAGGAATACCATTTCCTCCCAGCGCTCCAGTTTGTTAATTTCTACAAAATGTTGCAACATAAATAAATGCTAGCGACCGTAACGATTGAGTTTGACACAAGTAAATCAGTTATGGCTAATATTTCGCCCGGCATACGGGGCTTCGCTTGTCGTATTGGCCATATTTGCTGTGATGAACTTCCAACGTGATGATTCAAACCGCCGCGGTGTCTAAACACGCTGCCTTCACAGTGAGGAAGTAGACTTTGAAAGTACACACAATTTATGAGGAAAATTACAAAAGACTTATTTTAAGTTGTATACGAAATTTAACAATGATAACATTTAGTAACTGCATTGTGCTAACTTTAATTTCATGCTTCGCACATGTTTTTTGCTGCCAAATGGCGTTTTAAACCTGATTTGATTGGAATCTTGAGGCAGAAAAGTCTATTATCACTGTATTAATAATGTCGACTTTACCGAACTATATAAAACACATTTGCTTCAAGATTTCCCAAAACTCCTCTGACTACTGAGTATCTTTGTTATTTATCTGACAGTCTTGTTTCACAGGCCCAGTCTGTTAAATAGACTTCAATTCTTTCAAGTAAGTTCACCAGAACGAGAATGGGGCGCACTAGACCAGACTCTCTCTTATTTTATATAGCGAGTCTGGTACCCAGGGTAGATCGATCCCAAATTAGCACGGATAGGAAACGAGGTGCTTTGTCCTAATAAATTATCCAACTGGAGGTGCTTTGAACATGGTGCTTCGAGCTTTTTTCTACACTATTTTGCGCGCCTTTTCGTTTTTCGCCCACCAGAAGAGAAAAACAAAACAATATGGAGGAATTTTTATTTACAATTTTATTAACAAATTTAGCGAACAGGCTTCAACTTATGGGAATGATTTATTCTCGACGTCTCCTGTTGGAAACCCTTCACCCTCTTCCTCCTCATTTGGGTAGGCCGCGTTAAAGTTTTTATAGATGTCATCATACTTAGAACGAATAGGCTCCCAGTCCTGGCCATCGTCTAACTTCGGAGTTTTGTACTCCAGCGTGATCTTCAGGACTAGGGACGTTTATTTGTCGCTCTAATTAAACATTTTGGTACCACTTTACGAATTAGAAGCCATTTTGTTGTCAATCTTCCTACAAAGTTGGCGCTATCAACGCAATTTTCTTTGTGTTGCTATTGACATAAGCAATACGCATGTGCGTTCCTCCCTAAGGGCCGATCTGCGATCGATCCCGTGTAAACACATAATGTTTTAGGATCGATCCCGTGTAAACGCGAGCGAAATTTACGGATCGATCCCGTTTCTCCCGTGTAATAGGTATTTCGATCGATCACGATATCATTTATTTGTCCCTTGAGCTATACTATTTTGTTGCACAATCATGTACTTAGATTCTAACACAATTAGTTCAGATCGTTTTATGAGAGCGCTTGTGAAAGGTTCTCTGATTAGTCTGAAATTACGGTTTACTTGTAAAAGCATTTCGTGGGTATTGTTTGTTTGAAACCATGAAAAAGGACAAGCACAGCTTGTCAAAACTAAGAAATAACAGTGTAATAGCAACCTCAACCAGATCACACTGGGCCCTCTCACAAAATCTTGTGTCTCTTAGAGATCTTGGATCCAGGTTGTTGTTAGAACAGTATACCCAACTTGAAAGGGGCCTGTGTCAGTATACTATACTGCTATATATAACATATACAAACATGTATACATGTTGTCTTTTGTAATTCTGAGTCCTTGCTAGCTCATCAGCCAATCCACCAGGTAGAGCATTTCGGAGCCTATGATCAGTATGCTCCTTCACACCTGGGTGGCCCCTCACTCCTGCATCCAGGGATGATGCCAGAAATGGTGTATCATTGTATCGAGGTGTTGTATAGAAAAGAATGCGATATCCGCGTTCATGTATATCCAGTTTATTCATGTAGCCTCGCCATGGAGGTATATATACATTAAAATTGTGACATCGATACATCGACATATGTGTATACAAATAATCGTGTACCAAAATGTGGGTATAGGTATTTTGTGCATAATGATATTGCGGTTATTGAGCCAATGTGTATAGATCCACATTGACATGGTGACATCCATACATCGACACATTTATATAAAAATAATCGTGTACCAAAATGTGGGTATAGGTATTTTATGCATATAGATATTGCGGTTATTCTGTCAGTGTGTATAGATATACTTGACTCAGACGGGTTAATTTAATTGCTTTGGTCAGGATTATCATGCTTACTTTGTATGCTGTTTCCACGCTGTTCTCTTCTTCCGTCCCTCCCTCCCCTTTTGATCTCAGGCGCAGTGTGTTTCTTCTAATACTTATTTATTCTATTGTATTAGGCTAGGGCCTGTTAACATCATGGGATTCATTTCAAAGTTCTTGTTATTTTTTTTAGGAAAGACTGGGCTTCCAATTCAGTCATGTTTTCTCTTCCCCTCTCATATCTTAAGCCCTGGCCAAACGAGCCAACATTTCGCCCAACATTTAATCCAACATCTTTCCCAAAAAAGGTTGGGAGTTGTTAGGAACGCTGGCCATTTAGCACAACCGTTTTTGGGATACTCGGATTGAGTCCAAGACAACCTAAGCCTGCCTTCCCTGATCTTGAAAGCAATGCTTTTCTTTTCCCTAAAACTCTATTCATCTCCTTTACGGCTTCGTCGTACTCATCTTTACTCACTAAATCTCTTTCTTCGTACTCTTCCATTATCCAATATTCTTCAGTCGTCCAAATCAATTCTACGCTTTTCATCTTAAAATTTTGATCTCTGCTTCACGAACTCGAGCTTGGCGCGCAGCGCTATTCACTTTTAAAAATTGTTTACAGCGCTTGCGTGAAGCCAACAAATGTTGGGCAACCCGGCCAAACGAGCCAACAAAGCCAAACAGCACCTTGAACAATAGGGATTATTTTAATTACCATCCAACAACCGCCAACATTTTTGACCAATTTCAAATCGATCCAACAATTCAGCCAACATCTTTCCCAACAATGTTGGGTGACCCAACATGGTGGCCAAACGACCCAACATTTGAGCCAACATGCGAACAGAGCGGTTGGTTGAAACGTGTTGGTTGAAATGTTGGGTGAAGTGTTGGCTCGTTTTGCCGGGGCTTTAGGTATCTAAGGTAGGGCTGGTGCATCGGATTTATGGTGGGAAAAAGTGAACTTTTCTTGGCCATTTCCTGCCCAGAACTTTAAGCTGCTTGTACTTGAGTCTATTAAGCTATATCAAAGATTAGCATTTTGTATGGGTTAGGTGAAGCAACTTGTGCCGATGCGCTAACGGCCCAGAATTCAATTCAACTTTTGCGTGATTTTTTGGATTCTGTCCTCCCTATTCTGACAAAATGGCATTATTGGCAAAAACAATACATTAAAGTCAGCTTCTAGACATTAGTCGATTAAAAACACTCTCTTGTGTATAAGAAACCAAATTGTCTTATGAAAAAATTTCTTTATATGCGGGTACATACATTATGCTCTTAGATATGCCAAAATTAAAAAATTGCATACTTAACCAAATTTAAAATAGCGTTTTTATAGAAAACTTCTGTTTACATACCCCATTATTTGCCAATAATGCCATTTTGTAATAAAAAATAAACTAGATGCCTTTGAAAATAGACCCGAAATTAGAAAAAATAGAAGAAAAATATTCTGGAACCAGGGGCGGATCTAGACGTTCGCACCGTTCGCACATGCGACAGTCGAAATTTTTAAAATTATACTAAGAATCCGTATCGAAAGAGGTTTTTCCTGAACAACAACTTTCTCGCTTATTGGCAAATTTCGTGTAAATTTTTTCTATTTGGTTAGTTCTGAAAATTCATTGCAATGATGTTTTTTATTTTTTCGCGTGGCCTGGTTTGTCATCTTGTACCATAAACGAATCGAGAGAGACGACTCGAATTTTTGCTTGATTATGAAAGGAAAACCTTGTCAATGCGCTTAAGAATTTTAAGTTGTTTCTTGCTTTACGGTTGGCTAAGAAACAACGCAAATGATTCTGTAGTATCAATTGAACACTTAGATAAGGAATAGGCAACGGTTTGACCACGTTCTAAATAAAAGCCAATTTAATGTGAGTGTCGACTGCTCAAAAGAGAAGGGGGCGAATATCCTCAAAAACTTTGGGTGTGGTTACGAATGATATTTCCGACCACACCCCTGTGTGCGACAGTCAGAAAACTTTCTAGATTCGCCCCTGTCTGGAACTGATATCTACTAACAGAGGTCAGCTTCAAAAATTCTCCGCATATTAAATAAATTTTTTATCATCAATTTTTATAATCCAATGCCAGGGGTTTTCAGGATGCATTTTTTAATATAAAGATTTATGCAAAGTTTGCAAGAAACTATAAACAGTTTTGTGCCAACCACTCTAAAAGGGAACAAAAGAAGCCCAAAAATCTGCCGTAAACTTCCTTGTCGCTGTCTGACTCCATGGCAGACTCATTTGAAGACAGCAGCTGATGTGGATAATTTGCGGAAGAACGCCGTAGTATGAGCAAAAGCGCATTTGACAGTTGATGTGTCTTTGTGGTGCGATGATGACAGTCAACTGTGATCAACTAATGTCCTATCGGGGTAAAAACTAGGGTTGCCAGATTGGCCTTTTTCAGGCCAAATTTTCCAATTTTGGCCTTTTCCAGAGTTAAATTTCCTCGAAAATTTGGTTTTGGCCTGCTACTTAAGTTTGGCCTTTTTGGCCTTTTTAAATATTATGAGTTTATTCCTTAAACATTAACACCCTAAGTAACAAAACAAATTGTGAATTGAAAGAGCAATACTACACAGTGTAAACTCAAAAGTCAAATATTATCAGTTAACCTAACGATTAGCAAAGGAATTTGTTTGAAGGTGAAAGTTTATCAGTTTCTTGCTTGAGTTTGGAAATTATCTAAAAGGCTAATGTGTGGAAATATTTTTGGGGAAATATACAGCGTATTTTTGGGGATTTGTTTAATTTTGCCTTTTTCATGAGCATTTTGGCCTGAGTTTGTCACCCGTCTGGCCTTCTTTTGTAAATCCCATATGGCAATTCAGGTAAAAACCCTTCTGGTCCTTTTTTATTTTAATATTTTAGGGTCCTAGGTCTCAGGGTCTTTACGGTATGCCCTTAACGACAATGAACGCCAAGCTATGAAGCTACACTTACTTCGTCACTGTCGCTGCTAATAACACTGTTTATGCACATCTTTTTTGCTTCTTCCGCCGGCAAAACGTCAGGGCCAGCTCGTTTGAGTTGATCTGTAAATGCCAAACAGTTCTGCAAGCACTTCTGTTCATTGTGTATTTTTGCAACGGCAGTCGCTAGGCAAAAAGCCATAAACCAAACAAGTGTCATCTTGAAAGTTGCTTATGTCTGTTGCCACTGCACCACGTCCTGTTAGCTTGCCACCTTCCCTCATCCACTGACAATAACTGGCACTCTATTCGGTGGCGAAGCTCGTTAAATTTAAGCCTGCGTCACAGACCAATGAAATTCTCAATTGAATCACGTGAACCGCTTATCTCATATTGTTCGTGAGGAGGAAGCTACTGAAAACAATGCGACTGTTGACTGTCCGTCGATCCCGTTTCTCCCGTGTAATAAGTATTTCGATCGATCACGATATCATTTATTTGTCCCTTGAGCTATACTATTTTGTTGCACAATCATGTATTTAGATTCTAACACAATTAGTTCAGATCGTTTTATGAGAGCGCTTGTGAAAGGTTCTCTGATTAGTCTAAAATTACGGTTTACTTGTAAAAGCATTTCGTGGGTATTGTTTCTTTGAAACCATGAAAAGGGACAAGCACAGCTTGTCAAAACTAAGAAATAACAGTGTAATAGCAACCTCAACCAGATCACACTGGGCCCTCTCACAAAATCTTGTGTCTCTTAGAGATCTTGGATCCAGGTTGTTGTTAGAACACGTATGCCCAACTTGCAAGGGGCGTGTGTCAGTATACTATACTGCTATTATAACATATACAAACATGTATACATGTTGTCTTTTGTAATTCTGAGTCCTTGCTAGCTCATCAGCCAATCCACCAGGTAGAGCATTTCGGGGCCTATGATCAGTATGCTCCTTCACACCTGGGTGGCCCCTCACTCTTGCGTCCAGGAATGATGCCAGCAATGGTGTATCATTGTATCGAGGTGTTGTATAGAAAAGAATGCGATATCCGCGTTCATGTGTATCCAGTTTATTCATGTAGCCTCACCATGGAGGTATATATACATTGAAATTGATATATAGGAGGTATATATGGAGGTATATATACATTATAGGTATTTTGTGCAAATAGATATTGCTGTTATTATGTCAGTGTGTATAGATCTACATTGAAATTGTGACATCGCTACATCGACACATTTATATACAAATAATCGTGTACCAAAATGTGGGTATAGGTATTTTGTGCATAAAGATATTGCGGTTATTCAGCCAGTGTTTAGGTATATACATTGAAATTGTGATATCGATACATCGACACATGCAGGGCCGTAAATCCCAGGGGGACGGGGGGGACTGGACCCCTCAAAAATCTGGAGCAAAATGATTTTTTTGATAAATTATCATCATTTTCTTTGAAAAACTACGTTTTTCTGTGTTATTGCAACAAAACTCAGCCACTAAGTCATGGTGTCAAGTGCAAGTTGACTTATGCTGATAGCCGTTATTTTTGTAAGCAGAGTGGTTTTTATCTGTTTCTTACCGTTTTTTACCGTTTTATTTTTGAAAACAGAATATGAAATAAAAAGAAAGCAGACTGATATTTTATTTGACCTATTTACCAACTTATTTACGCATATTTCTATTATTTGTTTATTATTTGCATTTATTTAGTAAATCACTTTCTGTATCATGAGAATGTATCCATTTTTGATCTGTAAACATAGCCTACTTAAAACACTCAAAATAAGGAAGATGCACATTTCTGTTCAGGAAGTAAAATTCTACCAATCAATGCAACATCATCCCTACTTTCCCCAACGTCTGTCACTAGAGTTTAAGCATGGATCTTCCCCTACACAATTTCGCTCAATAAACAATAATCTGTGTTATTCTGAGAATCGTTAAATTTTCTATCCTGAGTTATCTAGTATTTTATTAAATTTAGTCTGGGAAATGCTTTTTTAGCCTTTCTAGAAGCTATAATTTCAAACATTTTCTTTTGCGTCGGACCCAACCATGATGGGTCCTCTTACGTCACTAAACTTGATTCTAGCCCCCAAGGTTCAATTTCGTGGGCCGTCTCTGAAAAAGTTTATGTATCAAATTATACACACAAGTCAGATGTACAAAGTCTTAAAAAATCCCAAAATCTTGACTTTTGTTTTTCAAGTCATTTGCCCCTCAACTGTTTTCATAACACATACCATAAATTGCTTGGTGGTGCCATGAACCACGGCACACTTTAAATTGATTTGCTCTGCTGACCGCAAATCTGTTCACATGACAGATTTACGGCCCTGGACACATGTATATACAATGAATCGCGTACCAAAATGTGAGTATAGGTATTTTGTGCATATAGATATTGCGGTTATTCAGCCAAAGTGTAGAGATATACATTGAAATTATGACATGGCTACATCGACACATTTATATACAAATAATCGTGTACCAAAATGAGGGTATAGGTATTTTGTGCATATATATATTGCGGTTATTCAGCCAAAGTGTATAGATCCACATTGACATTATGACATCGCTACATCGACACATGTACACACAAATAATCGCGTACCAAAATGTGGGTATAGGTATTTTGTGCTTATAGATATTGCGGTTATTCAGCCAATGTGTATAGATCCACATTGACATGGTGACATCAATACATCGACACATGTACACACAAAGAATCGCGTACCAAAATGTGGGTATAGGTATTTTGTGCATAAAGATATTGCGGTTATTCAGCCAATGTGTATAGATCCACATTGACATGGTGACATCAATACATCGACACATTTATATACAAATAATCGCGTACCAAAATGTGGGTATAGGTATTTTGTGCATAAAGATATTGCGGTTATTCAGCCAATGTGTATAGATCCACATTGACATGGTGACATCAATACATCGACACATGTACACACAAAGAATCGCGTACCAAAATGTGGGTATAGGTATTTTGTGCTTATAGATATTGCGGTTATTCAGCCAATGTGTATAGATCTACATTGACATGGCGACATCAATACATCGACACATTTATATACAAATAATCGTGTACCAAAATGTGGGTATAGGTATTTTGTGCATAAAGATATTGCGGTTATTCAGCCAATGTGTATAGATCTACATTGACATGGCGACATCAATACATCGACACATTTATATACAAATAATCGCGTACCAAAATGTGGGTATAGGTATTTTGTGCATAAAGATATTGAGGTTATTCAGCCAATGTGTATAGATCTACATTGACATGGTGACATCAATACATCGACACATGTACACACAAATAATCGCGTACCAAAATGTGGGTATAGGTATTTTGTGCATAAAGATATTGCGGTTATTCAGCCAATGTGTATAGATCTACATTGACATGGTGACATCATACATCGACACATTTATATACAAATAATCGTGAACCAAAATGTGGGTATAGGTATTTTGTGCATATAGATATTGCGGTTATTCAGCCAATGTGTATAGATCCACATTGACATGGTGACATCAATACATGGACAAATTTATATACAAATAATCGTGTACCAAAATGTGGGTAGAGGTATTATGTGCATATAGATATTGCGGTTATTCAGCCAATGTGTATAGATCCACATTGAAATTATGACATCGCTACATCGACACATGTATATACAAATAATCGTGTATCAAAATGTGGGTAGAGGTATTTTGTGCATATAGATATTGCGGTTATTCAGCCAATGTGTATAGATCTACATTGAAATTATGACATCGCTACATCGACACATGTATATACAAATAATCGTGTACCAAAATGTGGGTAGAGGTATTTTGTGCATATAGATATTGCGGTTATTCAGCCAGTGTGTATAGATCCACATTGACATGGTGACATCAATACATGGACAAATTTATATACAAATAATCGTGTACCAAAGTGTGGGTAGAGGTATTTTGTGCATATAGATATTGCGGTTATTCAGCCAGTGTGTATAGATCCACATTGACATGGTGACATCAATACATGGACAAATTTATATACAAATAATCGTGTACCAAAATGTGGGTATAGGTATTTTGTGCATATAGATATTGCGGTTATTCAGCCAATGTGTATAGATCCACATTGACATGGTGACATCAATACATCGACACATTTATATAAAAATAATCGTGTACCAAAATGTGGGTATAGGTATTTTGTGCTTATAGATATTGCGGTTATTCAGCCAATGTGTATAGATCTACATTGACATGGTGACATCCATACATCGACACATTTATATACAAATAATCGTGTACCAAAATGTGGGTATAGGTATTTTGTGCATATAGATATTGCGGTTATTCAGCCAATGTGTAGAGATATACATTGACATGGTGACATCAATACATCGACACATGTATATACAAATAATCGTGTACCAAAATGTGGGTATAGGTAATTTGTGCATAAAGATATTGCGGTTATTCAGCCAGTGTGTATAGATCTACATTGACATGGTGACATCAATACATCGACACATGTATATACAATGAATCGTGTACCAAAATGTGGGTATAGGTATTTTGTGCATATAGATATTGCGGTTATTCAGCCAGTGTGTATAGATCTACATTGACATGGTGACATCCATACATCGACACATTTATATAAAAATAATCGTGTACCAAAATGTGGGTATAGGTATTTTGTGCATATAGATATTGCGGTTATTCAGCCAAAGTGTATAGATCCACATTGACATGGTGACATCAATACATCGACACATGTACACACAAATAATCGTGTACCAAAATGTGGGGATAGGTATTTTGTGCATAATGATATTGCGGTTATTCAGCCAATGTGTATAGATCTACATTGACATGGTGACATCAATACATCGACACATGTACACACAAATAATCGCGTACCAAAATGTGGGGATAGGTATTTTGTGCATAATGATATTGCGGTTATTCAGCCAATGTGTATAGATCTACATTGACATGGTGACATCAATACATCGACACATGTACACACAAATAATCGTGTACCAAAATGTGGGGATAGGTATTTTGTGCATAATGATATTGCGGTTATTCAGCCAATGTGTATAGATCTACATTGACATGGTGACATCAATACATCGACACATGTACACACAAATAATCGCGTACCAAAATGTGGGTATAGGTAATTTTTGCATATAGATATTGCGGTTATTCAGCCAGTGTGTATAGATCCACATTGACATGGTGACATCAATACATCGACACATTTATATACAAATAATCGTGTACCAAAATGTGGGTAGAGGTATTTTGTGCATATAGATATTGCGGTTATTCAGCCAGTGTGTAGAGATATACATTGAAATTGTGACATCGATTTACATTATGTTTTGAATGCATATAGGCTATGACATATATTCCCTATCGTATATAATAGAGTTGAATAAATGTGCAATACAAAGATGATACCTTTGATCGATGTGGCTGGACTGAATGGCTCCTAGTAGTAGGGTGTTATATAATTTCGCTGTAAGCCTTGTCGAATTTAAGTGAATTGTGTGTTGTGAGCTGCATGTTTTGATCGAGCAGTGATTGTAGATTTGTGAATTTGAGCTAGGGGCATGTTGGCGTTTCTTTGAAGTTACGTAACACGCAGTAAGTGTGGTTCTCTTCATATCATGTGCAATTCAGTGATGATGTACATGATGTTGAATTTGATTTGTGTGAGCGCCACAATTGGTAAGCCTTAGCCGTTCTCCCGAGGAGATCTTGGGTTCCACCAATTAAGCAATGTTTGTTTGAAACCATAAAAAAGAACAAGCACAGCTTGTCAAAACCACATAATATGAAATACACAGAGGTAACTCTCGGTCGGCACCTTTGAAGTTTGCATGCACAAACCTCAGGTGGTCAGAGTACGAAGAAACAATAGGTTTGCGCCATTATCCCGTTTTGATACAGAGGTTTGGGTGAGGGATGGCGACAGTCTTCCAATTAATGGAAAACAATGTAGAAGCGAATCAATGATTTGTTATTAAAATTTTTTATGACAAACTTTATCGTCCACTCTGAAAATACTAAAGAAGGTTTGTATTCTTATCTTTTTAACGCTTAGCCCGGTTTTGCCCAGTTTCAGGTCTCATCAATGCAGCGCTGTAGGATAGTAGAATCGGTCAAAATATAGGTGGTAATATTAACTTACGGCAAAAATAGTTGCAAAACAATTAATCCAATCTACAATTTTATAAATAATTTTTTCGATGAACCTTGTCTTTATTATTGCTATGCAGTTTTCGATTATTTATGTAATAAAGTATATAAAAAGTTTGTTTACACAAAAGTTTGCAGCATGCGTTTCTTTTACCAGGTTGAATCAGAAGATAGTTGTGCTATTTTTAGGTTACGACGTTAATATTCGCTAGGTCGACTTAAATGCACTTGAAGTCGGATCCAGGGAAAGCGAAACTTGTTTTTTAAAATAGGGCCAAAATTTAATCATTGTGTTTGTATTAAAAAATGCCTAAAGATTAAGTCTGGCCTTGGGCCTGGGATCTCAGAAAGTGGAGGAAGGGATGAGGTCATGGTGAATTTATCAACGACCTATTGAATTCAATGAAAGCAGTGAAATATTTTGCTATAAAACGTTTAAATGATTGAATACAGCATTTCCTATTTTCTTACTTCTTTTCGGAACAATTACTGGTCAACGGGACGGCATATTATCATTTACTGCAGAGAAAAAGAAAATATCAGAGCAGTCCAAAAACAAAACTAAATCGGATTCAAAATTTTCATAATGTAAGCCAAAAATATTTTTTGAGATAAAGCGCTCGGCGGGCCGGATAAAAACTCGCTGCGGGCCGGAGATGGTCCGCGGGCCGGAGTTTAAGAATGACTGCCCTATGCGAAAGTCGGTTTAGGAAATGCCTAAACATTTTTGAAGATTGGAAAAAATCATAGCATAGTTGTTCCCAATTACTAATTTATAAATTACAGAAAAATTCAAAACTGTACACAGGTTAACCGTAGCTAACATATTTTGAACCATCATCGACTTCCCATCGTGCAGTTCGCGAATGGGCCGTTGTTTGTTTACTAGCAGGACCCTATAAGGGGTATTTGTAATATAAATAATTGAGATTTTCGGGGAGAAAATATAAATATTTAGATTTTTTAGCTTTGGAATATGAAATAACTTTGGTTCCCAGAATGAAATATGAAATAACAAAATAACTGAATATCTCTTTTAATGTTGTGCGAGAAATATCTATTTGATAACAACACTATGACTTTTTATCTGTAGAGCTGTTAAGATACCATATTACGTCTGGGTTGTTCTTTTGAATTTTTCAAACTTATCAAGGGCATTCTCTCAAAAGAGGCGTTCAAATGAAGAGATTATATTTCTTACTTTTCGTTTAGGAAAAAACCAATAACATAGAATCTACCGCAAATAATTTGGCTTATATTATCACAACGATAAAGATAAAAACATTAAATAGCATAATAAAAATGTTTTTATCTTCCTTAATTGTTTAACATCTTCATACTATGAATTTATCTAAGACCACTTGGCAACAGTTTTATAAACCATTTAAGTTGCAGGGTTGACTAGCTGATATTAGCTGTTCTGTTTTGTGTTAACATGTGAGAAAATCTCCAAAAGATATTGTTCATTCTTGAGGCCCTATTAGGGGTATTTGAAATATGAAATAATTGCAATTTTAGGAGAAAAAATATAAATATTTAGGTTTTTTAGCTTTGAAATATGAAATAATATTGATTCCCAGAATGAAATATCAAAATAGCGAAAAACCGAGTGTTTTATTAATTTCTGTGTGAGGATTATTAATTTGATCGCAGAAGCCACAGAAAACAGCGAGAATTGAGCTGTTTAGATATTTGTCGAACTCAAAACTCCGAGAAATGACGAGAAAATCAATATTCCTTTCCCTAAACTTGGAGTAGTAATGGCCTTCATGACCAGCGAGACGTATTTGAAATTGGAGGGGCCAAAATATTAAGACTGTTAAAGTTTTAAGGCCATCCCCATGGTTGGCGGCAAGATAAATTATGAAAATACATACTCTAGGGATGCCAGAAACATCATTTAAGATAGATTCAGTGGCGTAACGTACGGTGTGCACCTTAAAGCACAAAACTAAGGGCCCACAAACATTTGCCTCTCCCTCCCCCCCCCTCGAATTGTTACTTCACCACAGGTCAGCTATTGACGATTAAACCAGAAAAGGAAAATATAACAACTGACAGATTTAAACGCATTGCAAACTTTATATGCGTGAAGATATACATAAAGTATGACAACTATAGAAGTGAAATTTCTGTTTTGTTAACAAAAGAGAAAATGTATCAATTCAAAATCCAACCAATGAGTCATCATTTTCAAAAAAATTCTTTCTTATCGATGTTCTCGCTGCTAACCACGGTGGTGGCTTTTACTAAATCCCTGAGCAATAAAAACATTTTGCCCTCTCACTTTCAATCAAGTTTCCCCCCGGCCCTTTCCATGGTATCTATCTTCTGATCTCAGCTGCCCCCCTCACATACAATCAATGCTCCAGGCTTCTCAACCAATGATCGGAATAAACATCAACTCTTGCCATGTTCCTGTTTAATTTGAAACTTTCTCGTGGGCCAATAGTTATGCCTGTCATTTCTACAGGATTTGACCCTTGCATCGAAAAATCATTGACGAAATCTCAAACAGGCGTTCCTCTTGTGTAGAATCTTCTGCATAATTCTCATTTTGTGGAAACTACCCGCCAGAACTAAGACACCTTTATACATTAGCAAGACTTTTCCAAATAATATGAAAAAAATTGGCGTAGCTCAACTACACCTGCAAATGATGGAGATTTCAATCTTGAAATCTTTAGAAAATATAAACGTGCCAAACTAGACGAAAGCCAAGTAATTGATTAACTTAACCATTAGGGGCTACTCTATGCCTTCACCCTTATATATCCACTGTAACATCATAACCACTTACGCCTCATATCTTGTCAACATGGAGATTCCACAATAGTATCAGTAAAAGAGACCCAAAATGGCGGAAATTACCAATTTCCCGTACTTGTGACTTGCGCATATGGTGACGTCATCAATACTTTGACACGTGATAGTTTTTAACTGGTTGATTTTAGAATATATGTTTCTAAGCATTTTTTGTTCAGTTTTTATGCTCTTTTGATTGATGTTGTTTGTTTTCAAATTTGACGATTTTCATTTTTTCCTGACCGTTAAAATTACGTCATCGATCACGTGACATCTAGGGAGAAATTTTTTTGGACACCCTTCAAAATTTCAAGGTATTAGTCCAAGGAAGTGGAAACAAGTGAAAAACCTCCGGTTACCCTCTCCGCCAGTTTGTTAGGAAAAATTCCCTGTCTACCCTTGTAGGGCCTCATTCTTCAATTTTTTTTATCTGAGTCTAGACATGTTCCCCGCGAAGCTTTCATTATCTTGAACAAATTAGAAGAAGCACTACACCAATTCAACATACGGCCTCGTTTCTCCGTTAAATCTAAAATACAAGCACAAACAATACGAAAAATTGCATCCAGCCTAAAATTATGGGGATAAAACCAAATCTGTGCTTGAAAAAGTCGTATAATGAAGTTTGGAGAAATTTTCTAAACGAGGCCGTAAGTCGAATTTGTGTATATTTGAGAGAAGCACGTAACCAACCACTCATAAGGTCAGAACATTTTTTTCTGACAATATTTTTGAATTCAGTATGGCGCCAATAAACAGTGCAAAAAGTGATTATGAATTTGACACAAGACGAAATAACTATATTAGATCAAACTATAAGGAAATATTATGAAAAACCACGAGAACGTAACCGTGAAGAGAATTTGGCCCAGACCAGCTGTTTTTTCAAACTCGATGAGTACCGCTTAAAAAAGATACCTAAATATCTACTCTTTAAAAACATGTAGTCAATCTTTAATATTTATAAAGATTTTTATCGTAAGAGTTTATTTCACTTAGTTTTAGCTTCGCATTAACTTTATTTTGACATTATTTCTTGCTATCTTATACACCTAGGACAGTAAATGACTTGAATCAACAGTATGACTATAGGATCAAATAACTTAATTTACTGGTTATTAGGGCTCTTGGTAGTTAGCAGAGTCAAAGGAGATACCCTGAAATTCAAACCCCAGTGTGGGATTCTTTGGCTACTCCTGAACATATTCTTTTGTTCTGACACCTCCTTAAAAACTCTATTTTGGAAGCAGGAATAAAACATTAGATAATTTCGAAATACTTTGCTTTGGTAACTTTGAAATATGAAATAATGTCATCCCCTCTTATAGGGCCTCACTAGCATAAACAGCAGAATGTGATTTTCAAAAAAAACCTTTCCACACTGACAAATATTTAGAATGATTGTTCACTAAATTTACAAGTAGCTCTCCTTTCTAATACTTTATCATAAGAACTGTCTTTTTATGTTGATCAATTGTAAAAGGGCTATTTCTAGCCCTGCTTACTGACCGGGCGGGATCTTGCGGAAATTTATAGGTTATCTGCTATACCAGCGAGAAAAGAATGTTTTCAAAGATGACAACCGCATAATTAAACAATTTATTCAAAGTTACCTTTTAAGGTTCCAGTCATATCGACGAGGTTTTTCCACAAACGTGTAGGTTGGCTCCTGTACAATCGATAAAGTTCTAGTTTATTTAAACTCGATCTGAATCTCAGCCTCATTCGCGGGCGCATCCCGTGAAATGACTAGAGTTCAACCTTTGCGTTTTTTCTATTCTGTGTCAAAACTAAGAAAAAACAGTGTAATACCAACCTCAACCAGATCACACTGGGCCCTCTCACAAAAACTTGTGTCTTTAGGAGATCTTGGATCCAGGATGTTGTTAGAATAGTGTGCCGAATTTAAAAGGAGCGTGTGTCAGTATACTATACTGCTATATATAACACATACAAACATGTATACATGTTGTCTTTTGTAATTCTGAGTCCTTGCTAGCTCATCAGCCAATCCACCAGGTAGAGCATTTTGGGGCCTATGATCAGTATGCTCCTTCACACCTGGGTGGCCCCTCACTCCTGCGTCCAGGGATGATGCCAGCAATGGTGTATCATTGTATCGAGGTGTTGTATAGAAAAGAATGCGATATCCGCGTTTATGTGTATCCAGTTTATTCATGTAGCCTCACCATAGAGGTATATATACATTGAAATTGTGACATCGATACATCGACATATGTGTATACAAATAATCGTGTTTGTTTGAAACCATAAAAAAGGACAAGCACAGCTTGTTAAACTAAGAAAAAACAGTGTAATACTAACCTCAACCAGATCACACAAATAGCTTTTAATTTCTCCAGGCAACACAACAAAACTAGGTTTTAGATTTTTGTAAGGCCAAACTTTTCCATTTCATGCTCCTGATTACTCATTTAGAGTGAGGGTAGATACGAGAACAGTGGGTTTTTAATCAAGATTTTCAATTTCAAGTAGTTTAATGTCTAGGTTTGGAGACAGATTCAGGCCAGGCCATTTAAGACGAGCCATAACTCTTGCTCCCTTAAAGGCTTTCCACGATTGCTGGCCGGGAGCTACAGATTGCTCTACTGAATTATTTTAAAACGCAAATTGCTCTCATCGAAATCAATTTTCCCTTTGCCTTTATTCTTATTCACCTACAAATACCTCACTAGACATTACTAGAAGTGCTGTTTCCTGCCCCCTGTACTTAAAGTCTTATGGCCAGGCCTGAGATTGTAGCTTATTATGGCAATGAGCGTATAAATAGGCACCTTCTGCTGCTTTGAGTACTAGATTCCTGAAACCATTGAGAACCCTCATCATTAAATCGTGCAAATCATCCCCCCCCCCAGCTTTAGCATTTATCTAGAACAACTACAATGCTGTTGGCGTATTTTATTTGCCCGTATTACAGCAAATTGTTATATTTTTTAGGTCCTTCATAGTAGAGAATTTAGAGGCCTTGTGAAGCAGGAAGTGTTTGTTCAGTTACTGGCAAATGGAAACAGTGATGTATACTGCATTGTTTGTGCCGGTTTGTAGCATAGCTGTTTGTTTGAACTTTTAAAAAAATCGTTAGAACTAGGTTTTAGCATAACCAGGGCCTCCGACGAAGGAAAGGGGGGGGAGGCGATGGGGCCTTGGCCCCCCCACTTTTTTGCAAAACAATAGAGTTTTTTCAAAATCTTTTGTTATGGGTGTTAAATTTTCCCTTGGCCCCCCCCCCCCACTTTTAAACCTTTGTCGGAGCCCATGATAACTGGATCTCAACGTTTTATTAGCTCATTTAGCTTGTAACCAATCATTAGGCTTCCTTGAAAACCATTCTTGCTAATAAGGTGCATTTGAAAAAGATGTCTGTTATTCAACGCCACTGTGTGTGGAGTTGCCAATGTTTTTGGATCAAAACGATCAGACCTCTGTAGATGAACACAGGGCCGTCGCTAAGCACTTTCACATAGGGGGTGCCAGTCACCAATCTGCCGACAAAATAGGGCGTGGCCTAAGATATTTCTATGTTGGGGTGTGGCATTTTGACGAAATTGATTTTGTTTAGCAAAGAGGATGTTCTCGTTAGTCAATCATCGCTTCAATGGCTGTGACTGTGACTGTGGGTACTTAGGTTTCGAAGGCCTTGAAACAAAACTGAAAGACGAAGAAATTTTTGCGACCACGCCCTTAAGATTGTCTTAAAATGCATTTCAAAATATTCACTTTCACTTTCAAGAAATTCACTTTCATTGATTGCATTCTTAAATGGAGTTTATTACTACTTACGGCCCTTCGACCTCAAGGCTCCCTTTGCTCCCTTTCCCTGCTTACAGTGGCTTCCAGTACCTCCAGGATCAACGTTCAGAGTTTTTCAATAATCTTTGACCCTTCCCTAAACCCCAAACTTTAGGTAGAAATTAGGTCGCCCTGGATATTGGACATTAGATTCTAGACTTTGGCTGCCGAAAGGGAGTCATTTGAAGTTTTTTAGGAAAATTTGCCCCTCCGTGATACCCATAGCGCTATCTTTTCCTGTTTTGAATTGCTGAGGGCTTTTGGCAATACTTTTAAGTTCACATCCTCATTTTATTCCAACTGTTCGCTAAAGCTATTTCTTTGGGAACTTTGAAAGCAAAACCCGACAAAACTCTACTTTTAGAAAATTTGCCGACAAGAATTTTCTAGAGGGGGTGCCGCACCCCCCGCACCCCCCGCTAGCGACGGCCCTGGATGAACATGTCCTTGCAGTATCCTGTTTCTGCTTGAACTCACGTTACCGTCACCATTAAAAGTTATTTCATTTTTAACTAAAAGGCATTAGGTTTTAACTAATCCTCACTTAAGTTACCTGAGTTACGTACGTGAGAAATGGTTTTGATGGTTTTGAGTTTGCACATAATTTCTATTGTATATAACGAAGGCTTTTGATTATTCGGTAAAACATTCTCAAGTTGAAATACCCGTATTTATAATTCAGTTACCCTAAATCCTGGTGAGGCTCTGGCTCTTGATGTAAGCTCATGCCAAGGCCAGACACCTTTTTGCTGAAGGTTCTGCAATTGCCAGACAACGCGCAATTTTAGAGTTCTGGCTTTCATCTGGTTTTTCGTATAGGCTAAACTCAGTCTACTGTTTTCTTTCTGGCCTCGAATTTGGTTTTTTCTTTTTTAGCTTTTCAATTGTCAGCCCTTCGTGGTCAAAATCGGTTCTTTCTTTGTTGAACATCATTAAACAACCTTAATTTGTCAAACAGATTTCCATATATTTTAAGCAGAAAGGGAAACTTGGTAAACAAGATCAAAAGATTTTCTGTATGTTGGCTCTGGATTTCTATCAAAACTAGGAATGTGTCTTGCTACTTCGACAATGATCCAGCAAATCTTCTTAGTTTCTAAGAAAATCTTACCTGGACACATCATTTTGTTCTTTTAAAGGAACGTTTAATCTCAACATCAACTTTAAAGCCATTGTGTAAATAAAGGAAAGGTCACAATAGCAGGCTGCTCGAAAGACTTTGACCGAATTCTTGCCGCGAAAAATTGATTAAGAATATAGCAAATAAGGGACGCTGCAACGCGACAATTAATCGCCCCGGCATACGGGGCTTCATAAAAGCAAAAGTAAACGGACTAAAAATTGTGCAAACTTAAAATCGGCGATGGTGGTGTCTGATTGGTGGATGTGAAGCCATCACTGTCAGTACATGTAAATATCATCAAACCTTGTAGACAGTGGAGGCAGTGAGGCTCACTTCCTTGAAATTCACTTTCATTCATTGCGATGAAAGCTCTTTTGTTTCGAATCCTGCCCTTTCCTAGTGTCTATTGGTTGCTTACAATTGCCTACCAAGTTTTTTTGCGCCAATCTGGGAGCTCTACTTTTCAGAAACGGATATGTTGTCTGGTTTTGTAGCACTGGGCTATGATAACTTTGTCGAATAAAAGTTTTCTTTTGCAACGGATTGTTCAGAATTTTGACGGTAGCTCCATGTCAAGGACTTTGTAAGGGACGTCAACCGATTTTGAAAGGAAATTCTCTTAAGAATTCTATTATTCCATACATTAATATCTTCAGATTCTAAACTATATTCAGCTTTAGTGCTATTTGCTTCCAAGCCATAGATGATTCAAGAAAGAACGGCTATCTATGCTTACTATAATAGGATGTCGTCCAGTTGTTAACAAACATATATAGTGATGCCCTATACGGGGGGATGACATTATTTCCTATCTCTTGATGATATCTTGCAATTATTTCACATCTCAAAATTAAATAGTGATGCTCTATAATGGGGGATGGCATTATTTCAAAATTAACAAAACAAAGTATTTCCAAATTGTTGAGTATTCTATTCTGCCTTCAGGTGTCACGTAAAGTTGGACCGACTCACATACAAAATTGAACGAGTCTTCAAAACCGATCTTTGCAGCTACAAATATTGAAAATTTATAAAGAATAGGTGCATAAAAAATCAAATGAATTCCGTACTTGGGTAAAAACATAGAATTCATTCTCTTTGAACTGTGGAATAATTAGGCACTTTTAAGTGGAATCTAAGGACACTGGATGAAATATTTATCATTGTTTTGCTCAACTTATTTTTGGGAACAACTAAAGAAACTCTAGAAACATACATATACTAAAACTGATAGTCTTAAGTCTTTTGCGTGGAGGGTACAACCTGAAGGGACCAGTTTTCTACACATGCCTGGAAGCGACAATGACTTTGGATGATTTTTTAACTTTGAATTTCAGGGTATCTTCTTTGGCTCTTCTAACCACCAAATGCCTTAACAACCAGTAAATTCAGTTGTTTAATGGATTTTTCATACTACAGTCATACTGTTATTTCTAGTCACTTACAGTCTTAGGTGCATTCAATAGAAAGAAATAATGCTAAAATAATGTTAATGCGAAGCTAATGTTAAACTGCGAAGCTAATGTTAATGCGAAGCTAATGTTAATGTGAAAATATTGTTAAAACTGAGTGAGTTCAACTCTTACGATGTTCTCAAGAAGAAATCATAGTAAATGCTGCAGATTGACTGCATGATTCTATAGAGTAGATATTTATAGACAGGGAGTTTTGCATAACCATCTTGCAACCAGCCTAGCCGAAATTTTTAAGGCTTAAATCATTAAGCCTTGGGAACCTTCTGGCAGAAGACCGGAAGTCAAGCCCACGTTACAAGCTTTTTCTGACGGTATCATCAGATTTGAAAAATTCGAATGTCGAAATTTTGCTGACCGTGCATTTTTCATGCTTTCAGTAAAGCGACCTCTAGTCAACTACCAAAATGTTTTGTAAGGCTTAAGATGATCAGTGGCCTTTATTTTTATGATTCAAACTTTCATTAAGTTTAAAAAGCAGTTGGAGTGAACCAAATTCTCTTCACTGTTGCGTGTTCGTGGCTTTTCATAATATTGCCTTATAGTTTGGTCTTTTTGCGTAACTTATAATCACTTTTAGCATTACTTATTGGCGCCATACTGAAATAAAAAATATGGTCGTAAACAACATTTTCAAGGTAAGAATAACTTTTCGGTGAACATGTTAGCTCCAGATAAAAAAAATTGAAGAACGAACAATATCTTTCTGAATATTATCACCAGGAAATCAATCCTGCATTTTAAACGGCTTTAGTGGTCTTAGGAAGAATTCCTAGTACGTAAATGTGGAACAAGCATTGTAGATAAAACATGTTTATGATGTTATTTGGTGTTCTCGTCTATTTCGTTGAGATAATATAAGCCAAAAGTATTTGTGGTAGACTAAACAAAGATGACATTAAGAACAAAATCGGCGAGGCCATTGTTGAAGAAAGATATGAAGGAAAACTGCTAGGGGCGATAATAGATAAAAATCTTAATTTTAAAAGTCACGTCTCAAATTTATGCAAAAGAGCCAGCCAAAAACTGCATGCCCTTGCTAGAGTATCGACATTTATGGGTTCTGATAAACTGCGTCTCCTAATGAACAGCTTCATAAAAGCTCAGTTTAGCTACTGCCCCCTAATTTGGATGTTCCATGACAGATGTCTGAATGCTAAAGTAAATAAAATCCACGAAAGAGCACTCAGAATTGTTTATAAAGACAGTCATGCTGACTACGAAGCATTGCTGACTTTGGATAATGCAGTATCGATTCACCAACGCAAATTACAGTACTTGATGATAGAAATATACAAAACCCAATATAACCTGAACCCTAGTTTCATGAGTGAGATTTTTGAAACAAGAAATGTATATTATGATTTGCGAACTAAAAATAATCTTTGCACTCCAAAAGCCAGGACAACTTCTTATGGTATAGAAACTGTGAGATATTTAGGTCAAAAACTGTGGCAAACACTACCTCACAGTATAAGAGAGTCCCAATCATTGGCAACATTTAAAAAAGAATTAAGAGCACACCCTGTAGAATGCGACTGTAGATTATGTAAAATATTTATTGCTGGGTTAGGTTTTATTCAGAATAATTATCATAATCATTATTATTATTATTATTATTATTCTTTGTTAATCTTTCTATGAGCTCTCTTGGCATCTTCGGCAATTCCTGCAATTCATTCTTCAAAATGTGTGACTCTCTCTCCATCGATCAGCAACAGAAACGGTATCTCATTTCTAAACTTTCCAACATTGCCATCCGTACTACGTACTACATATTTTGTTGCAAAAAAAAGCCATGGACAAATCCGGAATTACATCCTTTTTCCTTTTATGTTACGATTGTTAAAGCTTTTTCTTGTAAAACCAGGCTAGCCAATTGTAAATTACCTTGTAAAAGTGAGATTTGTAATTGTAATTTAAGTTGAATTGAAAATGAAATGTTTCCATTATTATTATTATTATTATTACTTCTACATGTTTTTGCTGGATGCAAAGTGTACCTTGACCAAGGCCGCTATACTTGGCGTCATTATTCCGCATTAAACTTTATAGCCACTTCCTTCCAAGCAATAAACGGGTCTTCTCTCTACGCAGATTTACCAGGCTTTCTTTCTCCCTCTATTATAACTGGAGATCAACTACGCCCTGACTTACTTCTCAAAACTAAGGAAAACTGTCTGTACGTTTTAGAGCTAACCATAGGCTTTGAAACAAATCCCAACTGCAATGCTGTCAGAAAGTCAGAGAAATATGCCAACCTCATATCTGACTTAATGCATCGGTTCAAGTCTGTTTCATTTGTCAATCTTTCCATCAGTTTACTTGGTATTTTTGGCAACTCCTGCAGCCCATTCATCGACATGTGTGACTCTTTGTCCATTGATCATCAACAGAAACGCTATCTCATCTCCAAACTTACCAGCATCTCCATTCGCACCACATATTATATATTCTGCTGTAGAAACAAAACTTGGACTATTCCACAGTGGCGTTACAGAGACACTCGGCGCCCTTAGGAATTTAATAAGATTGGGCCCTTATTTAGGGACTGCAAAGTGAAGTGAGCTCTACGGGGCAAGGGGGTTCGGGGTAATGGGAACATGTTTAAAATCGTGCCCTTTAGAACCTCGAGAATGCACGTGATGTGGTAAAGAAAATGTTTACATATGAAAAAACCAACAGTAAATTAGGTGTTCTTGCTCACAACGTGAGCTTTTCTACGTGCATTAACGTTGGCAAAATCCTTTATAAGCTTTGTTTTGTCAATTTCCTTTGCTTCCTTGTTCTCAATTGACAAAATTGCTAGGTCATCCAGTCTCTCCTGTGACATCGTAGATCTTAGATATGTCTTTATCAGTTTCAACTTTGAAAATGATCTTTCTGCCGATGTAACAGTTACTGGCAAAGTGACGAAAAGTGTTAATAGCTTGTAATTTCTGGAAATGATGAACTAATACGGCTCTGGAGCATGGGGTTTTTAACTTCTAGAACAGTTTTCGTGACTGCAAATTCCTTTCTGAATTCGGTTGCAAATGATCTCATCTCAGAATCTAATTCATCTGTAAAGTCATTTGGATATTTCTCACGAATTACTCGTACTGCATTTTCAAGCATGTCAGGACTCAGTGTTGCCAGGTTGTTGGGGGTAGAGACAGCTGAATAATGACGTCACCATTGCTTGTCCTTTGAACCTTCCTGTCAGTTGCATCAATGCTGTATCAACAGTCTTGGAGAAAATGTTTATCTTAAAACTTTGCCCAGGATCCATCAGTCTTCCATCTACAACCAGTTCATCTGATTCATATCTTGCCTTCCGACCCCTCTTTTGTTTAAACTCTAGCGATCCATCCCAAAATTTTGCAAGTGCTGTGGCAGTCAGCATTATAGACTGCCATAATTCTTGAAGATATTGGAGCTCCGAGAGTGCAATATTAAAGTGTCTAGAGGCAACTGACAAGTCAATCCTAGGTGACTGAAGCTCCTTTGATACTGCATTGACTGATCTTAGTATTCTCTCCCAGAATACAAGGAAGATAATAAATTCCAGTGTGTCAATTTTTTCTTTAGACTCTTTGCGTTGTCACGCTCATTCTTGTTGTTTGATGTTAAGATGAGTCGCGTCAGAAGCCTCATTATCTGGGGATACTTGTCACGCACAGCTCACACTGCATCAATGCGAGAGCTCCAACGTGTTGACATAACCTTTTTAGTGTCAGTGATCCTTTCCCAGCTTCGATTCCAAGATCTCTCCATTTATTCAAGGAAGAGCCAAAAAAACTGAAGATATCTCGATGGGTAGCAAAAAAGTTTTCACTCATAACGTGTGATGTCACCGCATCGTTTACTACCAGGTTTAGATTATGGCAACCACAATGCACAAAAGGAACGGGAGAATTAACCATATCTTTTATCAATTTTTGTACGCCACGATGAATTCCACTCATCACACTCGCACCATCATAGCCCTGACATCTTATTTTCGAGAAATCTATGCCAAGATTTTCCAAAAATATTTTAGCTGTATTTGCTATTCCATCAGCATTGGCGTTATTTATTTTCACAAAACCCATAAAGCTTTCTACAATTGTGCATTCATCTTCTGTTACCTTTGCCCACCTAATAACAACGCTTGATTGGTCGACTCTGGTGGAATCCAAGATTATACTCCAGAATGGTGCGGAATTAATATTTTCTACCAAAGTCGAGGATACAGTATTTGCAAGCAAGTGAATCGGCATATTTTGGATCTTAGCGCTAAGGTATTTTGTTGCTCTACCTGGAAGAGATATAACTTCTGCCAGAAATTCATCATATTCAGCCATAAGAGAGGCCAATGCCAAGAAGTTCCCACCTTCATACACATTATCATGAACCTGCTCTCTGTGCCCTCTGAATGCCAACGTCAAAGTTGCCATTGTCAGTATAATTGAAATACTGACAATTTGAAGAACCTTGGCCCAAAATGACACTTGTCTCCCAATCTCATTTTCATTCTCCTCACTGAAATCTTTGCCAACTTTCCATCTCATGTAGGCAGCAGACACGTGTAAGTGCATGTTTGACTTTTCATGCCTCTTTATTTTATCAAGCATATTATGTAACGATCCTTGAACTCCATTTATCCATCCCTTTTGCATATCATAATTTGGCGTTGAGTGATCAGCAAACAACCAGCAAACTTCACAGTACGGCATTCTTAGTACCATTGAATAACATAGCCAATGCCTTGGCAAGGACATGTTTTGATGCCTTTTATTGTAATAGCTTGCACTGAAGTGGGTTGTAGCACTTCCATTAATATCTACTGATTCAAGAGGACCACAAGATCTACAGGGTCCATGCTGAATAATGTTCTTTTCAACGCTGCGTTCTTTATGTCTTCCTTGAAATGGCCCCGATCAGTTGGGTTTTCTCTAGACAAATCAAGTACTTCAGGCTCGTGCTCATTATGGCTACTCGTTTCTGTTTCTTCATCTTGATCTAAGTGAGTGATCGGCTCTTCTTTACCTTGGAAACAATCTTGCCTCTCATTACAACTGATCTCTTGCGTTTTCTCACTCTCGTTCGTTTTAGGTTCTAATGATGATGAAAGGACAGATGTCATTGTAGTGTCCACAGTATCATGGTCAAAATTTTTTTGAAAAAAAGAACCAATGGATTTGGTGTTTGCTGTTGCAGTTTCTTCTTTTCGCCTTTTCTCGGCTCGTTTCTTTGCTCCGGACACATATCGGCGCTTTCCATTTGCAGACATACTAACTGAATGACTTCTGTTCGAATTGAATCGAATTGTGTTATTATGAAATGATACCTTTTTGAGAATAAAGATTCAATATACCTACCGCAACGTTCACTTAGTGATCTAAATTCCAAACAGATATAAGAGCAGATACATTAATGTTTTAAAAGGAGCCGTTAAGATGACGTCAAGTATTTCTGTTATGACTATGTTATTTGAAAGTTATTATACAGCTTCCGAAAATATGTCATTTCGGTGATTATGTTTCAGAATTAAAGTATTGAGACAACTTATAGCGAATAAACAAAACAAAACAGAATGAATGTTAGCAGCACTGTTTATTAAGAACTTTTGGGATGGCTTTAGGAAACCTTGTCAACAACGAAAAATTTGATGGGGGCCTCTTTAGGGCCCTTTTTGGTCGGAGGCCCTTAGTTCTCGAACTAAGGTCGCCTAAACTGCGTTACGCCACTGATTCCAGAGCTACTCCCCTTTCAACATTGTTTTTTCTTTGTACTGTATGTAAAGTAGCGTGTAGCTAGGGTATTACAGTAACTTGTAATGTAACTTTTTGGAATGTATAAATAGTCAATGCTGTTATCAAGTAGATAATTCTCACACAACATTTAAAGAGGTATTCAGTTATTTTGTTGTTTCATATTTCATACTGGGAACCAAAGTTATGTCATATGTCAAAACTTAAAAACCTAATTATTTATATTTTCATTCCAAAGAGCTCAATTTTTTCATATTTCAAACATCCCTTATAGGGCCTCAGTAGTTTAACTTAATCTTTTTATTTGTTCGACGAAGTACGGAACATTCCGTATCGGTACCGACGTTGCTAAAACGAGGAACAAGCGGAACAACCCAGTAACAACCCAGTAACAAGCGGAACAACCCAGGAACAAGCGGAACAACCCAGGAACAAGCAGAACAACCCGGTAACAACCCAGTAACAAGCGGAACAACCCAGGAACAAGCGGAAAAACCCGGTAACAACCCAGTAACAAGCGGAACAACCAAGTAACAAGCGGAAATGTGAATTAATTGTTTAGTAAATAACACGTGGGGGCGTTTATAATCCAACTCTCTGAAGTTCGTGTGGGCTAGAACTATCAAGAGGCCGTCAATCAGGTCTTCGTCTGTTTCGGAGGCTTTGTGATTTTGCCAACGGACAGAGAGAATCTATGGTCACCCGGATCGGGACAAAAAATAAATAGTAAAGCATGCCTAAAGCCTATTTTTGCCGCCAGCGACGGGGATTTTTGTCGCTGGCGACTAAAATCGCTAGTCTGCGGGGGAAACATCACAGAATTTTGTCGCCAGCAACTAAAAACTGAAAATCGCAAGTGTGCGGGGCAGAAAAACAAATTCTTGTTGATCAGCCAATCATAAAGTGTTTTCATGGCACGTAGAAAGTGTTGTTGATTTTTAAGAAAGTTGTCAAGATGGAGGTCACAAAAACATGTTCGTTCACTTGGACAACGCATTAATAGGATTTGTTAGTCGATTTTTGGCGCGAGAAACCCTGTCTGTACGCCATATCCTCTCAACAATACGACGGTAGGACGGCAAAAGCTGCAGCCGTGCTGATGCTCTTGGTACCACGGGCGGGTACTACCGCTCTTAATTATTTTAAACTTATCTGAATAAACACGAACAAGATTTCTCTCTCATTGCACTAACAAATTTGCACTTCTACTAATATATCCTTTTAGCAGTATGGGCTGCCTTAAAGCGAAAAAATTTCGTTCGATGTAGGCTTTATGATCTACTAGCAACTAACAGTAAAACAGATAACAACTAATTTGTGCATAAAATCCATGTGTTGAGTTCTCTACAGTACAAAAGAGAAAAAAATGAAATAAGTAGCTTAGTTTAGGCCAAACTAAATATACAATTTTGGGCCTAATTTTTGTGGCCTGGTTAAATAATCAAAGCTGGCGTCATTTTTTATTGTTTCTGTCTAAATTTTCCCGTAATTTTTTAGGTTGTCCAGGCACATACATGGGTTATAAAAGATTTGATTGTTAATTTTTGGCCTTTTTTATCGAGGCTCATTATGAGGTGGAGACCAAAAATCATTGGCCAAGGCAGAAAAGATCGCATGTGTGCGGGGAGAAACATTTAGTCGCTAGCGACAAAAATCGCCGTCGCTGGCGACAAAAATCGCTAGTGTGTGCTAGGCTTAAAGGGGTATGGGGAATGCTCCCCCAGGAATTTTTGAAAATGATGGCTGCTCTGGTGGCTATTTTGGTTGCTAAAATAGCTATGCTAGGTAAACTGCTCTGGTGGCAGTGGCTAAGATATAGGAAATCAGAGGGGGGCAACAAAACCCTGTAGAACTAGACCAAGGGGCAATTCACTCTTGAAAATAGCGTACAAGATTTTACTAAAACAAAACGATTTCTAGGGATTTTCAGATAAAACAATAGGACTTTCATAAAAGGTGTACGAGATTTTCTTGGAGTGATTTGCCCCTCGAGCTAGACTCCTATTTTGCCGGAAAACCTCTGGTGTTGTCGGAAATTTTCTATGTTTATCCAATTGGTATGTTTTATAGGAAATAATTTAAAGCTAAATAAAAATAAGAATATCTGAATATGTCAAAATATTTATTTATTTCAGTTCTGATGTCGTTATATTTTGTGTACTTAGATATGATTGTATTTAGAGTGTATTGTGGCTCTTCAACTAAGTGTATTTAGATAAATTAATTATTTTATGATGATGGTGGAAACGGCAAACATTGGTTGCGTGTTTGTCACCTTGCCATCAAAATTTCACGATATTGCGCCATTCAATCGTCTGGGGAGAAAAATGACATTGATGTGCCTACAAGAAAAATCATGCTCCATCGTGGGATAAAATTCGGAAAATCCAGGAACCAGGAAACTGATGGTTTGCCTAGAATCATTTTTACTGAGGCGGAAAGTTAACCTCTTCTTTAATACAAATTATAAGTTGTAAGAGTTTGCCCATTGTTTTCCTTCTCATTCAGTACACCGTTATAAAGGGAACATACTACAGTAAGACAATTATTGGTGGGGCTTCAGAAACCCCCCCCCAGCCCCCCGGCTCCGGTTGGGCCTGAAAAATGTGATTGCAACAGGCAGTGGCGGACTGACAGGGATGCTAGGTTGCGATCGCAACCCGGGCCCTCTCAACTTCATAATAACCGGGCCCTCCGTAGATAAATTCGAGAAAATAACTCTGTTAACTTCAATAATATCTTTGTTCGAGAGAATACAAGTCACAGTCACAGAAGATAAAACGAGTTATTCGCATAAACGAATGGATGTCTGGAGAGAATGTGCCAAAGGCATGCGTAACAAGGTGCAAAAGATTGGCGAAACTCGATGGTGGTCCAAAGATGCAGCATTAAGAAATATTTTTGGCACATATGACACCCCAAAACCAGTTAGATTCATCGTGCTGCTGCGGACGCCACAGGAAATAAGATCTTCCAAGCAGGGGCGGATCCAGACTGACTTACCCGACTTACGGAAGTCAGTCTAAATGAACTCTCAAACATATTTTTCTCATGTCTCACTCGCGTTATTGATCCATTTTAATATTCTCTATAGCTCCTGTTCAAAATCATCAGATCTGTCAGCTGTAGGATCAAATTTTCTCTATAAAATGACCGACGAGATGATCCATGAATAAATTCTCCTATAGAAATACACAGCTCGATGCATAAATACTTAGAACAAAGATGTTAGGGTGAAAACTCGCAATATCATTGGTAAGTCAGTCGAATAAATTAGGAATCTGCGCGGTCATCTTTTTACAAAGCTTTTCTGCACCATGCTAAGATGCTATTGTTCTCGTAAGTCAGTAGAGGCGATGTATGATCAATAAGGCAAATAATTTTTACAGGGGTCAGTAGGAGAAATATTTTGGGATCCAGGCGATGTATGGATTTTAAGACTGACTTCCACTGACTTACCACTCAGATTTCAGCCAAGACAATACCCTCCTGCACAGCAATTTCACATCTCAGTCTCAGGTAAACAAATGCTTGGCAAAAGGATATCGTGTAGAGGTTCTGATAAACCAGGTTCCGGATACAGTATGGATATTTTGAAATCAATCAAGTCAATCATTAGCTCGAATTATAAAAAGGTCCTTAAAAGAATTAAAAAAATTATCAAGGCCACTGAAAAGCAAAGATCGACCCTTGTTTTTTACTGTTGTTGGCCAGGCCAACTTGGCCTAGAGGGTAAGCAGCTCAATATTTAATCCCCTGGAAAAGGCTGGATCTAGCAGGAGAAAAATTACCTTTGCAGGAAGGTATGGTCTTAACTTTAAAAGTTGCAATATCTATAATTTAATACTGGTAAATTTAGAGTGATAATTTTACTATTTGCCATCGGAATACTTGTGGCGGGAAGTTTAAGTGTCAACAGCAACAACAACAAAAGCAACGTTGAATGTAAATTCCATTTTCAAACCCGCATTACTGAATTGATCTGAAAAATTGGGCGGGAGCGGCTTTTGACACAAGTTGGAAGGTGGTTGAGTTGAGCATGGTGTAATTTTTTGTAGAAAACATTTTGTAGAAAAGCTTGTTTACAGCAAAAAGTGTGTAGGTATGCCCCCTTGCTCCCCATCTTTTGTTTATCTTGTCCTTGCATGTTTTCAAATATTGTAAGAAAGTACAAAATGACATAAGATTAGGAGCTATACCTCAAAAGCCATTTTTTCGTTTTTAACTTTGAAGAAATATTTGAATGGACAAAATGTTTTTAGATTTCTATACATTTCTTTGTCAAAGCTCAAACAACATTCAAGATTTATTCAATTAACAGGAAATGTTCAATCAATAGCCTGTAGTCCTCAACTGCATATGCATAAGTCTACATCTACTCATCATCTCAAAAGCTATTCCTGCCAGAAAATTGTGTAGTCATAACTGTTCTCTAGACAAGATAGCAAACTCTATTTTATCCCTTCCACTCCCATCTTTCTTGCTTATGAGAGATCTTCTGCTCTCTTGCAAACTTTCTTTTCTTACTAAGTTTTATAATGAAGCTGTTGATCTACTTACGGGCTCTTTAAAAAACTATGCATTGATTGTGTTGAACATGGTTAATCAAAAATTGCCAGGTTAGGAAGAGGAGCCCAATCTATGTTAACCATAGAATTATTTAGTGCTCATGGTTTGCTTTTTTTCAGAAACTGGGGTTGAAGGTATGTTATAATTAGCAATCAAAATATTGAGCCTATGGTCTAAGATAGGTGGTTTTGACTCTAATCCATCATTCAATGCAAGCCATATTGTTCCTCTTTCCTGGCAAAAAAGTTGTTTCCAACAACCTTTAACATGTTTTCAAGAAGGAACCAAAAGAAGTAAGGAAGCAACCAGAAAAGCAAGCCAAGATTTCCTTTTAGAATCAGTGGAGAAAACAAAACTGATGAGCCAAATACTTTATCAAAACCAAATCTTCCAGTTCTGATGGTCAATTGGACAAACATTGGAACTTTTATCTAAAAGCTGCCAGCATGATATGCAGAAGTATAAAATCATGCATAAAATGTCTGGAAGGCAGATACAAAACTTGCATTTTCTCATAAAAAATTTCATTGAAAAAGTAAGAAAATTTGTATAATCTTGGCTCATTAACTACTTTTGTGTAAGGAGCCAAATATTAACACAAAATAAGACTTTAAATATATATTTAGCTTTTCCATAATCATACACAAAGTGCATAAATCACCACGTGTATAAAGTGGAAATAAAAATAGATATGCTTTTGCATAATTTTTAATATTGCTGTTCAGAGGGAACAACCCTTGAATTGCATACTCAGAGCAACTAGATGGCACTGTGTGTCTACTTTGTGCCCCGTTTAGAAGAAAATTGGTCAGAATGCATCTAAATTGAATAAGTTTATAAAAAGTCTTTTGAAAAAAGGTCTTCTGCAAGTATTAGAATTGATAAACACCAAAATAGATCAGAGATTCATAAAACAACACTTGAAACAACAAACAGGTTTAAGTATTTCACAAAAAAGAGATATTGCAAAGTGTGTTCTTTTATCTGTAAGACATAATATGTATTGCAAGTACCTACAAATTCATGGTTAAAGTTTTAAGAGACGGTTAAATCATTGATTCGAATATTCTTATATAATGATGCCATTTTGATACACATTCTACAAAAAGACCTTTTTGTGACCACACCCTTTGACCCCGCCCATGAACCCTTTTCTTCTTTGTAAGTCAGTCAGATCGAACTCTGGATCCGCCCCTTCCAAGGAGTTTGATTCTAAAGTTACTTACGAGGCTTCAGCACTTTATCAGAACTGGATCAAGTTCGAGACAATACTAACGGCGTTTGTCTTCATGAGAATATTTCCGTTCACTACTCCAGTTACAAAGTACCTTCAAACTCAAGGGTTAGATGTTACGACTGCGTTTACAAGACCACGCTGGACCTAGCAGTTCCAGAGATTGATCGCCGATTTTCAAAAAACGCAGATTTTTACAAAGATTTGACTTTCCTTGAACCATGGCGATTCTCGGAAGTGCAAGAGCAACTGAGAAACGACGCGGCGCAATTGATTGCAAAGATGTCTGAAGTAAGCTTGGAGCAGCTGGGGAAAGAATCGCAGTCTTTCTGTCAAGTTTACAAAGAAATAAGCTGAACGGCAATGATCAAAATGGCAACAAGCATCCCCAAAGAGGAAACTTTTGAGGAATACATAGAGATTACGGAACAGGTAAAAGAGGAAGAATTAATTGCAGAAGTTCCACCTGACACCACAGCTCTTGTTAGCACAGACACAGTTGCCTCCTGTCTCAAAAGAAATGAGCCTTGTAAAGTCTGCATCGCCTGTGCATTCAAGACTCTGCATGTGTATAACATGCATGCCTCTTCGTATCCTGCTCTCTACATCGTTTTTAAAGTTGTTATGACGCTGAGCTGCACGTCGGTTTCATGCGAACGAATGTTCAGTAAATTCAGGGGCGTAACTTGGCCAATAGTTTTGGGGGGGGGGGGTGAAAAGGGTTTCTGCCCTGCAAAACTGAGTGGTGCCCTGCAGACCTCGTAGCAACGGTTTGTCTATAGGTTACTAGTGAAAACTTTACCAGTGTACACTGGTCTTTACCAAGGACAAACTTCTAAGCAAAAAAAACAAACTTGAAACTTCATTGCCTATGAAATTTCTATTTCTCTACGCGAGCGTAAATTGTTTTTTTATATTCACTTCATTTAATGTTGGTTTGCAAAATTAAGCTAATAAACAGCTAATTGGGGGATGGGAAAAGTGGGTACATGATGTAGACAGCGCAACGAAATTTAACCTAGTGGGGCTAAGAGTCGAGTTTAGTGAGGTAGGAGGACCCACCATGGTTGGGTCCGACGTGAAGAAATTTTTTGAAATTATACCTTGTAAAAAGGGCTAAAAAGCATCTTTCAGACAAAAATTTAGCAAAATACTATTGTGCTAAAAGAATTGATTGTTTATTGAAAATATTATTGTTAATTGGGAAAAAACGGGAGGGGGATGTCATGTTAAAACTCTAGTGTTAGACGTTGGGGAAGGAAAGAAACGGCAACCGTTCGTTTCAGATTGCACATAGTTGTGAATGACGGAGGAAGATGTTGTTTTGATTGGGAGAATTTTTTTTTCCTGAACAGAAATGTGCAGTTTCTTGTATCAAGAAGGCCATCCAAAATTAAAACATTGCAATGATACAGAAAATGATTTACTGAATTAATGCAAATAAAAGAAAAATAATAAAAATATACGTGAAAAAGTTAGCAATTAGATGAAACAAAATCGGTATTTTAACGATTTATTATGTTTTTAAGTTCATGCACTGTTAAAAGATAATAGAAAAAATGATAAAAAATTCCTATCTTGACCAAAGAGAGAAGCTCTCACTCTCATAATTTTTTAATTTTAATTTTTGCGGCTCTGGTACCCAGGGTACCATTGGCTATGACTTTCGGAGCTTTTCCTTACATACCTGTTCCGTTCTCTAAAATGCAATGTCAGGAAGGGAGGTTCATAACAAATACGATATTTCCATTTCAAAATTCCTAAACGGCTCTTTACGAACTTCAGAGGTGGCATTTCTGCGTGGCAATAAAGCTTTTCTTGGCGCCCTGCGAAATCTTCGATTGCCCTGCGAAATCGACTATTTTTTGGATTGGGGGGGTGTCACACCCCCCCACACCCCCCGGTAGTTTCGCCCCTGAGTAAATTAAAGCTTATAAAGAGTAGATTTAGAGCAACCATTGGTCAGCCACACCTTGAATCACTGATGATTCTTTCAAGTGAAGAGAAAAACTCCCCGTTAGACTATAAACACATAATAAATCAGTACTCCTGCTCTTCGCCGGCGCTTCAAAGAGACTTCAAAGAACATCGTTTAATGGATTTTATCTAGAGCAAGAACTTTTCATTTTTTTTTGTTGAAGTATTGTTAAATCAGTTACGATTCTTTAGAATGTAGGTAGGACTGCAAAACAAACTGATCTCAAGTGTTGCGTCATACGACAAACTCATAGTACTGATTGACTGTTGCATTGCTACACTATGGCTATATTGCACCCACATCGCCGCTAAGTCCATGCGCCCAAAATTGCTTTAAACCTGAACTGAGCTTTCATTGGTTCAATTCAAGTTTCTAGCAGAATGAGTCGTTTGTGGTGATAATAATTAAATCTAATAAATTGTTTTGAGGTATGGCTAGTAACATAACTTTTAGGTTTGTAGCTCGGATAGTACGGGCCCCTTTCCTGAATATAGCAACCCGAGAGATTTGCTGCCATTCCGCCTCTGGCAACAGGGCTACATGTACAGATTTACACTATGGCATGCACATCTATTTGCAACAGTGTGTCTGTTGTGATCGAATTTAGTTAACGAATTAAATGTTTTCCATTTTCATAGACTTCAAGAAATTTAATTTTTCTGCATTATGGTGTTAAGATATCAGTTATGCTCTAATTATATTAAACAGCAAACAGAAAATATATTAATAGCTAAGAGACAGTGGCGTCGATAGGAAAATTCACAAGAGAGGTGAGAAACTTTCCGACAAAAATCTAACAAGCCTTTATATTTTTTCATAAATTGTAACAAAATATAACGACATCAGAACTGAAATAAAAAAATATTTTGACATATACCCCTTTAGGCATGCTTTACTATTTATTTTTCGTCCCGATCCGGGGTCCATAGATTCTCTCTATCCGTTGGCAAAATCACAAAGTCTCCGAAACAGACGAAGACATGATTGACGGCCTCTTGATAGTTCTAGCCCACACGAACTTCAGAGAGTTGGATTGAGGCTGGTTTTCATATATCGTAATTTGTCGGCGATGATCCCCGACGCAGCTTCTCGATGGTCTATCACAGTCTGCGATGGTTTATGACATATGAAAACCGGGTCATCGGGAACCATCGGCGATCATCCCCGATCATCGCAAAAGTCAAAATGATTCGACTTTCCCGACGCTTCCCGACGAACAATAGTAAAGAGAACAATGGATCAGGAATGTTCTGTCAAAAATGAGTTCATTTGAACTGAAGGGAGGGAAACTGTTTCGCAGAAAAACTGGAATGCTTTCGATAGTACTGGGAACATTAAGGGGGCTATAATTCCTAGTTTGATTCCTTGTCTTAAGTTTGTGTTTCATAATTTTTTAAGGTGAATCAGGGTGAATCTTCAGCTATGTCATGATCATTACATAATCCACTAAACAGAAATTTTCCCAAGAAAATTCATACTGGAATCAAAGATACTGGAATAGTGACTGGATAGGAAACTGCGCAGACAACAATAGGCGATTACGTTTATCTTCCAATCGCGTGTTTTGGAAAAGTTGTAGGGTATAGTCATTTCCGGTTTTAGTCTCACGACCAGGACATTCACCGAAAAAAGCAACATCCAAGAATGGATTTCACCTAGACGAAGAATTACTTGAACTTGTTGTCGAGGTAAAGTAGTCCGTTTCTTTGTGTACTTTAAAGGCGCTGCAGCCATTATCTCTGTCTCCGCGAATAAGAATTTAAGTCACGGCGATGTAGGCCCTTCTATCAAACTTCAATATTTCATTTTCTAACGAGTAATTGCAAGAATGCCGATTGAACATAATGTATGTTCGATGAACCAGGGATAATGCTAGTGAAAATGTTGATTTACCTTATAATTAGGCCTAGGAAGATATTTGTTTTAAATTATTGATGTTGGCTTTGGCTTGATTTTTCATCGACACGGCAGCAGCACCAGTCAACATAACAAATCACGAAACAATTAAAGTGAAAGTTTTTCGTCTAATCATGTTTCCCGTTTTTGTTATACTTTTGAGGGTACAGAGCTGTGCACCCCTGTAGCAGGTGTTTACGTCTGGTTAAATTATTATTGATGTTTTCCTTTTAGGAAACCACTATTAAATTTTGTGATGACAGTCAAATTTTGTTATTCACCAACAAACGAGGAGCAATGCAAAGAAAAGGAAAGTTAAAGAGCCAAATCGTAAGAAAAAGAGGGTGACTTTAAAGGAGAAAGAACATGATGCCCCTCAGATTTGTATGAATTCAATCATTAAGGGTGCTTTAGAATCGATGGCCAACAAGACGGTTTTGATGGAAATGTATGGAAAAGTTCTTCAAAGGCTACTGGAACTTACAGGACCTGCTGATACAATAGGCTTCCCAAGCAGTGGCGAAGCTAGCGGTCATGCTGGTCATGCTGAGCATGACTAAAAATTTTCAGAGCTAAAGACATTTATCATAATGATTAAAACTTTTCTTTATTGAAAAAGTACCCTCAAAACTCCATATTTCCAGTTGATTCTTATTATTTCACTGCCCTTCCCTACCTTGGTCCCTTGTGGTTAGTCATGCTCATTCTGGAGAGCATGACCTGCCATAGGGTTTCTTTCCTCAGAGAGCCCAACCGCTCCTGTGAGTCGGCTGAGTTTCAATGACTTTTCAGTTGGTATCCCTGCGGTAAGTCATGCTCATTTGGAATAGCATGACCTCGTCATTATAATCATAAACCTAGCACTGATTTGATTGGCTGAATTCTATCTTGCGCATGCTATCTTGGCCCGTTTTGGACCCCAAGTCATGCTCATTTTTTTCAGCATGACCGACCTAAATCTCCCATACATGAAGTATCTAAGGTCTACTTGTGAGCTGAGAAACATTGCTGCAAGGGAGTGGGGAAATTCAATCGAAGCTATTTCCGAGAGATATATTGTTTATTAACTGCTACAGGGATCACTTGCGTGTGGCTGAGCAAGGTAATTGTAAACCAAAATTGTAATTGAAAACCAAAGGCCGACCCTTATCGATGAAGAATCCTACCACTACGTTGCTGATCATACCATAACTTGTTGCTGATGGACGAACTTGTACCCTGAAACTTGCCTGTGTATTCAGTATTTCACCAAAACCTCTTGCTCATGGAATTGTACTCTTGAAAATTTCCTGTTTTGTCGAAATCACACAATAACCTGTTGCTGATGGATGGAATTTTACATGATGGATGGAAATTGCCTGTCCATTCGTTCTGGTTTATTCAATGTTACAACCTTACTTGTTGCTGAGAGGGACGAACTTGTACTTTGAAAACTTGCCTGTTTATTCAATATTTCACCAAGACCTGTTGTTGATAGAAAGAATTGTGCTCTTAAAAATTTCTTGTTTAGTCAATATTACAACATAACTTGTTGTGTATAAAATAAAATTCAAATTGCATCTTGCAATTTGCCTGTTATTTAATATTACACCATAACTTGTTGCTGATAAATGAAATGGTACCCTGAAATTTGCCTGCATTCAATATTACACCAACTCTTTTTTTGATAAATGAAATTGTACTCTTATATTTCCTTGTTTATTCAATATTACACCATAACTTTTGTTGATAAATGAAATTGTGCCCTTAAATTTGCTTGTTTATTCAATATTACTCTATAACTTTTGTTAATACATGTATGTAATTTGCATTGTACCCTATGCAATGCAAATGTATTGTATCCCTGTAATTTGCCTGTTATTCAATATTACACCATGACTTGATGATGATAATGAAATTGCACTTTGGAACTTGCCTGTTATTGGATATTTGACTATAATTTGCTGATGGATAGAATTTAGAAATGATTTTTAATCACACTATATATGTAGCTTCCACACAGCCAACTTTCTCAGTGCAGTTTGATTTCCCCAGGGCTTTCGGTTGCCAGGAAAACTATGGAGTTTCTTAAACATGGAAGACCAAAGTTATAGGAAAGCCCTTGATGTTTGGCTTGGACTTAACTTGTTGATGTTTATGGCATGTTACACCTTAAATACAGGGGTCAAAACTTTTTGTATATACTAAACAGTACTATCCTTGATACATTTGTTTTAGATATGTAAAATTTAAGCTTATAAAATTGAAGCTTAGTATAAAATTCTGAACCAAGAAACAAGCATCCCACAATTCCCTGTATCATAAACAAGGGAGGGCCTACCTATCACTGAGGGCTTATCTTGCCTAATTCATCTTAATTCAGAAACATCATCAAAAGTGTCAATAATTAATAGTAAGAGAATGGATATTTCTTAGCCCTTGCTGATTTAAATAAGCTGATTTATCAAAAGTTTAGATTTTGAAAAATATTTGTAGATATAATATTCTCTCATCTGCAATGTTTTTCCAGTATGATCAGTAGTGTTTGTTGGGAGTTTTCAAATGCACAATTTTTCAAAAACATTGTCCCAAAGATATTTCTAAAACACAACATTGGAGAATGGGGTGGAAAGAACATTTAGATGTTGAAGTCCTTGACATCATTGATTGCGATCTAAACAAGAGCTATTTGATTCAATATACTAAAAAGGGCGTTACCCCCTTTTCCGAGCATCTATAGGGTGTGGTTGTGTGTAATTTTCCTGGGGGCTATGCCCCCAGACCCCCATCCCTTTTCTCTCCCATACAAAGCATGACCATTGACTTAAGGCCAGCTTCGCCACTGCATTCACGAACTCTGATGCGTCATAGTTCCCCTCCCAAGTCAAGCGCGAAAGCTGCTGACCAAATATTCAATATGAATATTTGTAAAGGCTGAAATACACGATCAGTTTTTTATGTCAGTTTTCCCCAAAGTTATTTCTATATCCGTTTTTCATCAGTTTAACTAAAGAAGCGCGTGTTTACACGATTAGCCAAAGTTCATCAATTTTTCATCATGTATTTTAGCCTTTACTTCGCTTGGAAGTTTCTCGCAGCAATGAAGTTTCTTAATTTTCAGTGTTCTGAGAGTGTACCTTCTTATGAAATTTTTTGATAGAAAGGGGCGTTTCCCGCGTTCGGTGAGACTTTGAAGGGCGTGTCTGTGAAATTTTCGCAGGCCTCCTCTTCTTTCATAAATGGCCCTCCCCAAACGCAGACGCTGGATCCGCCCCTGCATGCTTCCTGTTGTCATAATGGCGACAGGAAGCAGCGAGTGGAGACTTTGACTGCACGATGACGAGAGCTTGTTTTAAGCCCTCATACAGGAAGGGACCAGCACCTGAAGATCAATGAAATTTGATAATCGTATGGAAGAGTGCTATGAATTTTCAACAAAGCTTTTCAAACACGCCTCGCAAACTATTTGTTAATTTTTCTCGACTGGCCCAGCCAACCCGTAGAAAACAGATGACCGCTTTTTTGCTCATGGATCAAGAGAAAAGTCCATTTCAGATAGTTGTAAAGTGGCGTTCACGAGAGAATTCGTTGCAATTAGCATCAGAGAATTCTTGGCAGGAACTCAGGAATGTCGAAGATATTTTCTCTTTGACGGGGAAAGTTTAAAGAACTCTTGAATATACAGAATACATTTATCTATAGAATGATAGAACTTTATTAAGATAAAATGAAAGACTTTAGAGAATGGGATAAGATGATTTCATATGTCATAATGTGCACTTTTTAATAATTGGGTTTGTTTGCTATATATGATAAGAGGCTTCGTCCATCGTTATCCATTTTTGACAAACTTAGTAAATATATCTAAATTTGTTTTGTCTATTATTTGGCAATATTTATAGCAGGAATTTCACTCAAATCTTGCAACACCCAGCAAGCTTGTGTCCTGCTGTAACCAGCTAGAGGAATTTATTAAGGTCCTCTGTTTGGCAAGAAATCGAAACCATTCTTTTAGAATTCATAATGACAATTCCTGGTTTTGTTTACCGATTTATATTTTTACTTGCCTTGGAATCATGATGAAATAATATATCTTGTTAAAATCAAATTTTGCAATTGTGAATCTTATCAAAAAGCGAAAATGGGCGTCGCCCGATTTTGGAAAAAGTCAAGGGCGTTGCCAGAAAAATATGGGACCACGCCCATATTGGAACCAACTCAAATTTTTGTCTAGATCCGCCAATGCAAAAAGGTAAGGTCATGCCTGGCCTAAACTTAAGATTATTCATTGAGAAAGTCTTTGAAAATTATTTATCTTAAATTTAAACAGAACACTGCACTCGGCAGATGATAGACCAACTGTGATACCATTTTATTTTGGTTTTCGTAATGGGAGCCTTTTTACTTGAGTTTAAAGAGTAATAGTAAAGTTGCTGGACGTTCAGAGCTTCCAGTGAACCATAGTAAGCGTAGATGTTACCCTGGGTACCAGACTCAATGTATATAAATTTTATTTTATAATAAAATAGAATATATACTAGAAATGAGACATGTTCTCCGTTACTCCGAGTTTCGTGCTTACGCACTCATCAGACAGACTATAATTATAGTCTGTCTGATGAGTGCGTAAGCACGAAACTCGGAGTAACGGAGAACATGTCTCATTTCTAGTATATATTCTATTTTATTATATCTATTGCTCTGTGCTTTTGCACATCGAGCACTGTCACGTCAGAATAGACAACGCAATCTGGAATAAATTTTATTTTATATATAGTGAGTCTGGTGACCAGGGTAGCATAGATGTTTAACGCTGAAAACTAATTGTGTGGTACATCATTCATATAAAATCAAAGTTCAACGAAGCACATTGCACGAAAATAATGCTGTGCACAGCTTTTGAGACTTGGAAAAAATATCTTGGCGTCGATAGAGCACGCACGTTTATAAATGTTAAAAACTATAAGTACAGGGCGTCACTATTTTTAAAAGGAGCGGTCCCTGCTAATCTCAAGGGCGCGGCCACAAAAATGTTCCTGGGGGTTCCATCTCCATACCCCCATTTTCAGCACCTGTCAGATTTTTCTGGATCCACGTCTGGACACAGACTTGAACTCGAAATATTTTTTAAACATTGACACGTTAACTACAGATACAACTACAGGTACCCTTACAACAGAGGCAGATACAGAATGAAAGTTGACTAAATGCAATGTTGCCTAAGTAAGTAAAAGTAAATAAACAGCATGGCTGTTCCGTGGCTAAATAATAAGGCATCTATCGTGCCGTGATATACACTCTCCCTTTTTATAAGAACCAGTAAATTTAAGTTCAGACTGTGTGTTCTTAACTTTTTCGAAAATCTGAGGCTGGATTGCTCTTAATTTGTTCTTAAATTAATAGGTTATAAGCATGGTGGATGCTAGCTTTTCGCTTCAGGCCTCATTTGCCAACAAAGTGAGTGAGACAGCCTTAATTTGCCGACAAATTTGAACTTTCACCGTGGCTAAAAATCCTTGTTTTGAGATAAATTGTTGTTCAAAATGGCATTTTACAGTAGCTCAGCCCCAGCTTGTTCATAATTTGTTCTTAACATTTGGTATATTTTGAGGCTCGTGTTCTTACAAAATTGTTCTTATCAGAAGGAAAGTGTGTGTTAGCTTTTGATGAAAGGAGCGCTGCAGCAACTTAGAGAAGAGTTTTGAGGAAGATGAGTTTCAGTTTGTTTTCATGCAGATATGTATTACATGAAAATGAAAAAAGCCCCTCTTCCTTTTTTGCCAGCCTTGCTAGATGAATTATTCAAGCTTGGCAATCTCTTTCAAGCACCCAATTCTCAAATTCTTCTTTCATTAAGACCAGCATGTTTTCTAAATAAATTTTTTCCGACTTGCTTTCTTTTGACTTGGCACCAGTCTTTATCACCGGTGTCGTCATAGTGAAAAAAATTTTGTGAAAAGTTGTCAGTACTTCTATGTCCTATACGAAAAGCTCTAAGTCAGGGTTTCATAGGTCACATTGTCCATTTTGATGTATGATTACTCGTCACTAGTAAAGACTTTCAATGCAAGTGTCTTCTAAACATCGCCTAGCATAATTGCTGATTCTAAATTAATAAAATGTATGAAAACAATCTTTTGGTGTTACAAAACTTAAAAATGGCTTTAAAAAGAGCAAACATTTCAGTATACTAAAGCTTCTTATCTGACACTCTTCAGAGTATAGAACGTCAGAACATAGATCGAAAACTCTACGCTAGGAATATATATATATATATACAGCCAATCAGAAACCCGAGCACATGACTGTTGAGGTTGACCAATCAGTCCCACTTGTCTATTGAAAATGTTACCAATGGGACTCCAGTAAGATCAACACGAACTCCTTCTGTCTACACAATAGCGGTTTTTCATGTAGATAGAATCCAAAACTGTTAGATAGAACGACGATCGGGCTTTGCCAATAATCCGAAATATGTCGCCATTATAGTTTTTTTGCACAATCTGGGTTTTGCAGTAAATGCTTTAGCGGAATCACATGTTTTACTTGTTGTTTTTATTCTGCAAGACCGAGGAAGCAACGTCTTAAGTTGACATAAAAATAAATCTTCACGTGCTTATATAAACGGGAAATAAAAAGAGTGCACTGTGAGGTTATCCAGCGCAGCGCAATAAAGCTGTCATGCGTTTACACAAAGATGAAATCTACAGATTACGCGCATCCACACGTAGAAGTGTATAACCCCCCCACCTCACAAAAATCGATTTAAGGTGGACGTATGGCAGATTTTCATTTTCATGGAGGTTTTGATACTAATGGTTGTACAACCTTCAAACTTGAAAATTTTGAAATGAAACTTTCCAATAATGATCATTAATAACTAAAGAAAATTTTTGAAGTTTAAAATAATTGGTCACATGACCATGGTGTATTCTACAGACCAGAATAGTCCGGCAGTGAAACATGCATAAGAAATTATTAAAAATGTAATAAAAATGTTACAGAAGCAGCTGATATGTAAAAAAGGTCCTCATGGTATAGTGTTTGTTTTGTATTGATAAAAAGTTTCTATGGCAACCGTTGCCATAGATACACAGAGAAACACTATTTTCTTTGATTTTGGTTCATCTATTTGACTTAGCAAAATTTTGTCTGTACAAAACAATAAGCTCATTGAAACCATTCTTCTTGCCAAATTTGGTGCTGATATCTTTTCTTGTTCATCAGAAAACCTTTCTTGAGTAAAAACGTCCGTAAATTCAAAAATCGCATTTAAAGTTTTCCATGCAGTAAATAAGACATATTAGGTACAGTGAAAAGAACTTTTTAATGTTAAATGAAAAAGTGACTTCTAACTTACAATGGATAGATTCTTATCCTGATTTCAGTTTCATATAAAGTTTATTTCATTGCTCTTCTTTTCTTTGCTGGGTGTATGCTGACAGAAATACTTTCTTCGTTTACAAACTCTATTTCCACCTCTCTTTCAGAAGGCTTTTCAATCAATGATATGTTTCTTTTTTTGTCTGACCTTCTCTGACTTGCTGGTTTGCTACAGGAAAATGCACCTGATGAATAATGTTCTCCTGTTTTAGTGCCCTTTTTCTTCTCGTGTCTTAAGGTCCTTCGGCGTTTCTGGTATGAGCTTTTGCACTTCCTGCTTGCATCAAAAATTCTTTTCGCATTTTCATTTCTCAACAGCTTGATCGTATTAACCCCAGGCTCTGTTATCCCCATTGCTTTTAGCAAGTTGATCTGGCTTCCTGCTCCCTGGTTCCAAATCAGCACTGCATTAGCACAGGCAGAATTCATCTTGCGATTACCGCAAAAAACTCGTTTTGGACACTTATTCCAAAGAATATTGTTCAAAGCTTCGTTCTGGTTTTGCGTGTAACCCTTCAAGCATCGTTGTAGAAGTGACTTTTCAGACAATCTTTCAAAAATTGGCTTCAATTCTTTTCTAAACACATCAGGTAGGCACTTTGATGGCTTGTATGTATTTGTTCCGCTTGTAATATCTCTCTGGTATTTACACCAGGAATCCTTTCCAGAAGGACAGAACTTGTGTTGTACAGCAATATCCTCATTTTGGCACTTAATCATGTGAAAAAATATTGCCCAGATGGCATTTTCCATAGCTTTCACATTGCCAAGGTTGTTGCGAATAGCAAGACCATAATAGTTTTGAATTGAATCTATAACTACATCAGTGAGTCTACCATGTCCGCCAACTGTAGCACCATCTTCGAGCTTTCTGCCTTTGGATTTATTTTTATATTTTCTTAGGTTGCTTCCCATGCGTTTTTGTATATGGCCAATACAATCTTCCTTTGAAATTTGGTATTCTGAGCCATATTCTTCAAACAATGCTGTGGAAACTTCTGAAAACGATGAAGAGTCTCCATCTCCTACATAAATGGTGTATTTTAGCTTATGCTTTTCTACTGAGCGTTTGAAAATAGTGATTGCTGCTTCTTTTTCCATTGCTTCAGACGACAGTGTGTGATTTATGAGGCATTTGTCTTTGTGCTTATCAAACCAGCTTTTAAATTTCTCTGACTCTTTGTCCCATTTTGCTCTGGCCTTACATTCAAAGCAAACTTTTGATTTGACCTCATAATCAAGAACCTCCCCTGTCTCAATTGCCATGACAAATACCACACCATGCAAGGAAGAATGCCCATAGCGTTTTTGCCAAGTACCATCTACAGAAACAGCAATGGGAAAAACATCTTCCTCAACATCTAAGTTTTTACATTCCTCTTCTTTGACCTTCAGAATACTTTTTAATCTAAATGCTGCTTGAGCCATGCTGTTTTCTGTCACTTTAGCACTTATAAGTTCTAGATCTTTAAGATGGTCATTGTATGAAGAATTGTTTACTGGGGGAGGTAGATCTAGCATACCACAAAGTCTTTGAAGGTTGGTTTGTCCATTGCCAGTATAAAAACCTGCTTGAGTAAGTCTGAGATTTATTTCTGAATGTTGCTTGCCAAGGCAGTCAACCTTCTCAGTTGTATGGAAATTGACACTGTAATGGCAGTTTTGACATTCCAAATAAAGTGACTCATCCAGCCCAGATCTCCTTCGATCCACTTGAAAAAGTTTCAAACAGCCATTTGAAGATTTACACATTTTGCAGACGGCTATCTTTTCCAGAGCCATATCCAACAACTTTGAATTAATAATCTTGTTGCCAAATGCCTCTGTGCTTGGATGTGAAACAGTGCTTGTCAAACCAAGATTAAAAGCCTTCTGTCGTGTAAGGACTTGTTCCCTTTCTGACTTCAAAATGGGACAGTTTTCGGAAATTTTCTCAAATGACCTATTGAGTTTATCTGGCGTAGAGCTTCCACCTGGCCTAGAGTCATTCTCATTAGGCCTTTCTTCGTTATCGTCATCGTTCTTGATATCCTGTCTTCTAAGGCCAACAAACTTTCTCTTCCTGGCGTACTTACTTCTCGACTTATTCCCTGGCATTCCAAAAACAAGTTTTTATAATATTCAAGTACCAAAAAATCTTCTATTTCCTTCCTACAAAGTATGTGAGCGAAAGAAATGACCTTGTCAAAGTAAATCTTGTCATTTTGCTGCGGTAGTTCTTGATGTAGAAGACACATAATTCATTCAATTCAATGAAGTAGGAAAATAGTTGGCACGGCACGAAATGTAACAAGTTTCAGAGGGGAAAGTCCCAAAACGGCCCCTTAGCAACACAATTTTTGCGTTGCTAAGGGTAGTAAGCATTTTGCAACGCCAATTATTGCAACTTTTTGAGCCAAATTCCAACCAAATCAAGCTGATTATATCGCTACAGATATTAAACTCTCAAGAAAACACAAAAAAATAAATTTGAAAAAATTTTCATTCTTTCTCAAAATCTGCCATACGTCCACCTTAAGAAACGGAAAGCTTTTAGCTATCTAGTGGGTCGTCGGCAGATAAAAGGTAGTTTACTAACTTTGGCGGAATTTAAGACTTTGACACCCCCCCCCCCCCCCCCCCCCCTCTTGAGCACAATAGCTTGCGGTGGCCTTAGCTGTTTAGACAAGCAATGGATAAGAACAGCATTCAATAAAAAAGAAAAATATTATTGAAGCATAAAAAGATATAACAAGAAAATGGCAGTAATTATGCCACTAAACTCGGAATCAACATGAACAAATATACAATATTGATTCAAGAAGTAGAAACGGGAATACAAATGCAAAAAAGTTTTAAAAAACCTTAAACGTTTGAAAGTCGTTACAGTCAAAGGCCTAAATCTTCACCAAACTTTAACCAAACACCTTCATCATTTGCCCTCCAATGGTAGCAAAAAGACCAACCACGGAAGATTTATCATCGCACAGTCGCATCCTCTTGCAAACTTTTTCTGGCGATTCCCTCCAGTTGATCCTGCCAATCTTTGCATTTATGTGGAACTTCGAGCACTGACAGAGAAAAGACGAGTAACACATATGAGAACATTATCACGCAAATATCATGCGATCAGAAAAAGGAATCTTTTGGCCATGTTATAAAAACAAAAAAAATCATTCGTCGGTTTCAAAAAGGCATGTGCAGCTAGCAAATGTAATTGATATTTCAATCATCAAACAGAAAATATGAAAATAGAAGTAAAGATAAAAAATCGATTACTGCCTTAGCGAAGGAATATTCAACATTCTACCAATAGATCAACTTCAAGACCTCTCTTTTACAGCTGCTGCATTTAAGTAAAAAAATAAAATCACAAAAGCATAAAATCTATTTTATATTCATAGTGAATTTTATATAATAAGAGCGTTGGTTTTTGAAGCAGCAAATTGGAGTTCGATTCTGACCAAGATTGATTGGATACAATTGGGCAGCAATCAATCAATATTAATTTACACGAGATACCTTTCAGCAAAAAAGAACTATTTATAAAAAAAAGAACTATTAAAAAAAGAACAATTTGCATATTGCTGCTCTACCAAGGGGTCGTGTTTGGGTCCTGTGAAAGGTTCGAAAGATACTCTCTAAAACCTGTTTTAAAACAAGCGATGGATTCTTTTTCTCGAATGTTGTTAGGGATATCATTCCAGTTTTTGACATCAGAGAAATAGAAACCTCGCTTTGCATACTCTAACCTAACTTTGGGAATTGGCAGGTCTCCACGGTTTCTGGTTCTATACTCTGAAATCATGGGGGAGAACCCCTTGTGGAAAATATTTTCCTCCTGTCAGCCTATGCAAATATACATTTATGTATATAAATAAAGATGTTATAAAAGACCATGGCAAAAGACAATTTATTATTTTTCTGGGACGCGGGATCTATATATCATGGACGCGGGACGCGGGATCTATATATTATGGACGCGGGATCTATATATCATGGACGCGGGACGCGGGATATATATATCATGGACGCGGGATCTATATATCATGGACGCGGGATCTATAGTTCATGGACGCGGGACGCGGGATATATACACCAAAATAATATAACATCACCAATCGGTTGAGTATATATCCTTACAATTCTTTTTCCTGAAATCCTTTCCAATCTTGCACACGGCATTGCAAATTTTTGTGCATTCCAGCGTCTCCCCATTTTAACTTGGAGTGCTTTGACAGATGATACGCAGATATTGCAGATGGGGTTTTCTCCATCACCTTTGAAAAAATGCTGGAAGATTTTTCCTCCTTTTCCAGTCTTCTGTTCTTTCTCTTTTTCATCTTCAATCTGTTTGGGACATAATCTCAGTTTGACACACAAGTTGGCCGACTTCAACTTCTCCACAATATTGTCACAAGCAGTTTTGGTACGGTTGACATAGGAGTGGCACTAGAAATGTGATATGAAAACGCTATTTAATTTCATTATAATGCAATTTAATTGAATCTCATACTGTACCAATGGTCGTTACTTAATCTGCCATGCAAAATGCTCCATTGTAATCGTTTGTCAAGTCTAACACAAAATATAATGAATCAACTAGATCAACGATCGTGGTAGTTTTAATTGTATTTTTAAGGTGAAAGATTCACATATCTTAGATTCTTGAAATACCAAATTGATTGCCAAGTGACCTGGCAATATTTTTCTCACTGAACTTCGGTCGAAAGGATTAAAATTCTACTTAACACGAGCTCGGATTATACAAGCATCCTAGAAGAAAAAAGCATTACCCTTGATGATAGACTGCTGTAAGGAATCATATCACAGATCTTATCGACTTCGGACAAGGACATCTGCATTGTTTTATCGAGATTTTGAAACCTTTTCACCAACATGTTCTCAGCGTAACGGCATATATCGCAGACTTGGTTATTTGTATTCTTTGCAATGTGCATTGCAATAATAAAAGGCTTGTTGCAGATGACTTTTTTGCATTCACTTGGATCCAGTATCTGTTTTCTTAATTGCTCAGCTGACTGTAGCACTTGTGCTGCATACGAGCACTGAAACAAAAAGGCACATAATTCGATACATATCATAACAAGATAATTCATTCTGCATAAAAGCGATGATAAAAGATCAAAGAGATATCAAGTAGCCTGTAAACTGGTAACGACAAGGAGGTATGTTTTTTGCTGGGTTGAAAGGGCAGGATACATAGCGAATCTAGATAGGTAAACATCAGATTAACTGGTCAGTTGCTTGACTAAAATTGAGTAAACCATCGTTCGCCTAGGGTCAGGGTACCAGTACTGCAAAACTAGCATCCATTAAAACCAGTTCCCAGTCAAGATAAATAATGTTTTTTATACATACTATCCAATAGGAAATCACAAAAATGTTTTACTTCAAACTGCAAAGTAAAAACAACAATGTATCTCAAAATCCCTCATTTCCAGCAAGCGAGGCTTACTCCGAAGTAAATTTCTTTAGAGCGGGGGAATTCGAAGTAAGCTCCTTAAAAGACATTAGAGAGCAGATCAAACAAAAAAACGCCGAAGTGGCTGATTACTGCACAATTACCTTTTTCTTGAGATCTTCGTTTAGTGGGATGATGCAAGCTATTTGGGCGAACTTTGTCATCAATCTCATACTTGACTCAATTGTTCTCGTGTCTTTCTTGACAATCCTCTCGGTGGAATGGCAGATGCGGCACACTGACCTTGCAGTTGTCTGATATTCTACATGTACATTTTGCCAAGATAGATTGTTAGTTTCGTGGACTGTTTTGCTGCAGAAGCCAAGTTTTACACAAATGTCATTTGGCATCAGTCCTTTCTCTATGTATTGGATGATCTCGTCTATTTTTGATAGGTAGAACAGGCACTAAAACGAATAATAAAGATTTACCGTGAACATGACAATCACAAAAATAATGGACAAGGAGAACTGCGAAAAGAAACAGCTAGAACGTGCGAGTCCTAAAGTATTTGGGCAAGCAAGATAAATTATGGCAATTACTGGGTGTTTCAAAGTTAGGATCATGAAAAGCAAGAGAAAAACTATTGCATCTCAAGTAAATCAAAAGTCGAAGCAAGATCGAGTGTGAAAAAGACCTTCCTGGCATTCAACTCAAAAAATTGATAAGAAATTGGATGTCTGATGAAAAAATATTCCGCCAGACTGACTTCGACAAAGCTTTCTTTGTAAGAAAATTATTTGATAGCATCAAAATGGACCAACCGATTTTTTCACAGGTCCTACTTGTGCATTGCAGATGACTTTGATTGCTTCTTCTATGGCTTCGATGGTTGAATTAGCATATTTTACTGAATAGTAAACTATGTTTGTAACTGTTTTGCACAGCTCGCAAGCTTTACCATTGCTGCTACTGGTCACCTCTTTACCGCTTTCCTAAAAAAGCAAATTGCCAAATGATAAGGGAGAGAATGGAAGTTGAATGTTTGCTGTTATTCTTTGATATCATTCAATAGTTGAATTGAATGAATCATTTTCCAACCTATATCGTAGGAATTCAAAAGAGAAAAAAAAGTTGACTCTCTCTTCTTCGCAATCCTTTTCCAATCAGAGTTCATATCTTATTTTTGTAGAAATGTCCTGCTAATCCAGTTATAACGAAGACTTATCTGCAAATTCGTACCAAAATCGTCTTTTATCGCCTGATAATCCTACTAGTCCAGTCTCTTCGTCATACGTTCATCCCAGTCTCCTTTCTTATCTCCATTCGTTTATCCCCTGGCCTTTACTTATCAACAAGCTTTTCACTGAAGTTGTACGGGGGACGAAAAATAGCGAGTTTTATTCATGCATATTGCAACCCACCTCGTGGAGACAAAGAGCATGCACAAGAAACCTGATTATTATTGCGGATCCGATAATTGCGGAAGTCAAGACGGGGTGTCTCACTTATTAAAGAACATTATCTTGTTGGTCTCCCAACAGGAAGTATCCAAAGCGTCATACCACTTTATGATATCTCTCAATAACAGCTGGCAAATCTTGGTAGACCTCTGCTGCTTTTCTTGCATAGTAAGACATCAGGTTTCCATGTGACTTTAGCAAGCCGGTAAGCCTTGATTCGAATGGCAGCATACTCTCCATCTGATTACAGAAGCCTAATTGGACACATATCTGGCTTACATCCATTCCTTTCAATACCATCTTGAATACCATATCGACATACCCCACTATTTTCTGACACTAGTAATATAACAAATGTGACAACTTTAATTTGGATAAACTGTCATACATTGCTGGACATAAATATGAATTTAGATTGAATGCACACAGGGGGGAAGGGGATTGCATTGAATATTCGATTAAAGTACTATTTCCAGCCTATATCTTTGCTATTAGAATCTATTATATATATCGATATTCGCCAATATCAATCAAGTATAATGGTCTTAATTCATTTTACACGATTTAAATGAAAGGGGGCCCAATAGGGAAAATAAATAGACGAGCCTAATCTACAAGAACAGAACATGAATTACGCCCAAATTTATAATACTGCGAAGTTCTAACTCTCAACAACAACAACAACAACAAAAATAGCAACAACAACAACAACAACATAAACGGTTCCTTCGCATGGCAATTTCAGAAGATAACGAAATAGAATGAATATAAATGTCTTATTGTTACACAAAACGCTAATGCTTGTCTTCAGAAATGAAGCGTGGTGTTTTGTTTATCTGAATAGACCCTTACCTCTTCATCTTGTTTTTCGTTTCTAGAATACGTTGTACAGAACTGATTAACTGAGTCAATAATTTCCTTTTCGGTTTGGTTGAAGATCTTTATTCCCATAGAGACATAATTCACCACTTGTTTGCAGATCTTACAAGTTTTTTCGGATCTTACTGCCTTCTTTGTGGCAATTCCTGCTGCTTTTCTTGCATAGGAAGACATCCGGTTTCCGAATGACTTTAGCAAGTCGGTAAGCCTTGTTTCGAATGGCAGCACACTCTCCATTTGATTACAGAAATCTAATTGGACACATATCTGGCTTACATCCATTCCTTTCAATACCATCTTGAATACCATATCGACATACCCCACTATTTTCTGGCACTAGTAATACAAAAAATGTGACAACTTTAATTTGGATGAATTGTCATACATTCCTAGGAATAAATATGAATTTAGATTGAATGCACACAGGGGGGAAGGGGATTGCATTGAATATTTGATTAAAGTACTATTTCCAGGCTATATCTTTGTTATTAGAATCTATTATATATATCGATATTCGCCAATATCAATCAAGTATAATGGTCTTAATTCATTTTACACGATTTGAATGAAAGGGGGCCCAATAGGGAAAATAAATAGACGAGACTAATCTACAAGAACAGAACATGAATTACGCCCAAATTTATAATACTGCGAAGTTCTAACTCTCAACAACAACAACAACAAAAATAGCAACAACAACAAAAACAACATAAACGGTTCCTTTGCATGGCAATTTCAGAAGATAACGAAATAGAATGAATATAAATGTCTTATTGTTACACAAAACGCTAATGCTTGTCTTCAGAAATGAAGCGTGGTGTTTTGTTTATCTGAATAGACCCTTACCTCTTCATCTTGTTTTTCGTTTCTAGAATACGTTGTACAGAACTGATTAACTGAGTCAATAATTTCCTTTTCGGTTTGGTTGAAGATCTTTATTCCCATAGAGACATAATTCACCACTTGTTTGCAGATCTTACAAGACTTTTCGGATCTTACTGCCTTCTTTGTGGCAGTTCCTGCTGCTTTTCTTGCATAGGAAGACATCCGGTTTCCGAATGACTTTAGCAAGTCGGTAAGCCTTGTTTCGAATGGCAGCACACTCTCCATCTCATTACAGAAGTCTAATTGGACACATATCTGGCTTACATCCATTCCTTTCAATACCATCTTGAATACCATATCGACATACCCCACTATTTTCTGGCACTAGTAATACAAAAAATGTGAAAACTTTAATTTGGATGAATTGTCATACATTCCTAGGAATAAATATGAATTTAGATTGAATGCAAACAGGGGGGAAGGGGATTGCATTGAATATTTGATTAAAGTACTATTTCCAGGCTATATCTTTGTTATTAGAATCTATTCTATATATCGATATTTGCCGATATCAATGAAGTATAATGATCTTAATTCATTTTACACGATTTAAATGAAAGGGGGCCCAATAGGGAAAATAAAAAGACGAGCCTAATCTACAAGAACAGAACATGAATTACCCCCATAATTATAATACTGCGAAGCTCTAACTCTCAACAACAACAACAACAACAACAACAACAAGAACACCACAAACAACAACAACAACAACAACAACAACGGTTCCTTCGTATGGCGTTTCTGAAGATAACGAAAAAGAATAAATATAAATGTCTTATTGTTACACAAAACGCTAATGCTTTTCTTCAGAAATGAAGCGTGGTGTTTTATTTATCTGAATAGACCTTTACCTCTCCATCTTGTTTTTGGTTTCTAGAAAACGTTGTACAGAACTGATTAACTGAGTCAATAATTTCCTTTTCGGTTTGCTTGAAGGTCTTTATTCCCATAGAGACATAATTCACCACTTGTTTGCAGATCTTACAAGACTTTTTGGATCTTACTGCCTTCTTTGTGGCAGTTCCTGCTGCTTTTCTTGCATAGGAAGACATCCGGTTTCCGAATGACTTTAGCAAGCCGGTAAGCCTTGACTCAAATGGCAGCACACTCTCCATCTGATTACAGAGGTCTAATTGGACACATATCTGGCTTACATCCATTCCTTTCAATACCATCTTGAATACCATATCGACATACCCCACTATTTTCTGGCACTAGTAATACAAAAAATGTGACAACTTTAATTTGGATGAATTGTCATGCATTGCTAGAAATAAATATGAATTTAGATTGAATGCACACAGGGGGGAAGGGGATTGCATTGAATATTTGATTAAAGTACTATTTCCAGCCTATATCTTTGTTATTAGAATCTATTCTATATATCGATATTTGCCGATATCAATGAAGTATAATGGTCTTAATTCATTTTACACGATTTAAATGAAAGGGAGCCAAATAGGGAAAATAAATAGACGAGCCTAATCTACAAGAACAGAACTTGAATTTCGCCCAAATTTATAATACTGCGAAGTTCTAACTCTCAACAGCAACAACAACAACAACAGCAACAACAACAACAACAACGGTTCCTTCGCATGGCCATTTCCGAAGATACCGAGATAGAATGAATATAAATGTCTTATTGTTACACAAAACGCTAATGCTTGTCTTCAGAAATGAAGCGTGGTGTTTTATTTATCTGAATAGACCTTTACCTCTCCATCTTGTTTTTGGTTTCTAGAAAACGTTGTACAGAACTGATTAACTGAGTCAATAATTTCCTTTTCGGTTTGGTTGAAGGTCTTTATTCCCATAGAGACATAATTCACCACTTGTTTGCAGATCTTACAAGACTTTTCGGATCTTCCTGCCTTCTTTGCGGCAGTTCCTGCTGCTTTTCTTGCATAGGAAGACATCCGGTTTCCGAATGACTTTAGCAAGCCGGTAAGCCTTGTTTCGAATGGCAGGACACTCTCCATCTGATTACAGAAGTCTAATTGGACACAGATCTGGCTTACATCCATTCCTTTCAATACCATCTTGAATACCATATCGACATACCCCACTATTTTCTGGCACTAGTAATACAAAAAATTTGACAACTTTAATTTGGATGAATTGTCATGCATTGCTAGAAATAAATATGAATTTAGATTGAATGCAAACAGGGGGGAAGGGGATTGCATTGAATATTTGATTAAAGTACTATTTCCAGCCTATATCTTTGTTATTAGAATCTATTCTATATATCGATATTCGCCGATATCAATGAAGTATAAAGGTCTTAATTCATTTTACACGATTTAAATGAAAGGGGGCCCAATAGGGAAAATAAATAGACGAGCCTAATCTACAAGAACAGAACATGAATTACGCCCAAATTTATAATACTGCGAAGTTCTAACTCTCAACAACAACAACAACAAAAGCAACAACAACAACAAAAGCAACAACAACAACAACAACAACAGCTCCTCCGCATGGCCATTTCCGAAGATAACGAGATACAATAAATATAAATGTCTTATTGTTACACAAAACGCTAATGCTTGTCTTCAGAAATGAAGCGTGGTGTTTTATTTATCTGAATAGACTTTTACCTCTCCATCTTGTTTTTGGTTTCTAGAAAACGTTGTACAGAACTGATTAACTGAGTCAATAATTTCCTTTTCGGTTTGGTTGAAGGTCTTTATTCCCATAGAGACATAATTCACCACTTGTTTGCAGATCTTACAAGACTTTTCGGATCTTCCTGCCTTCTTTGTGGCAGTTCTTGCTGCTTTTCTTGCATAGGAAGACATCCGGTTTCGAATGACTTTAGCAAGCCGGTAAGCCTTGTTTCGAATGGCAGCACACTCTCCATCTGATTACAGAAGTCTAATTGGACACAGATCTGGCTTACATCCATTCCTTTCAATACCATCTTGAATACCATATCGACATACCCGACTATTTTCTGGCACTAGTAATACAAAAAATGTGACAACTTTAATTTGGATGAATTGTCATGCATTGCTAGAAATAAATATGAATTTAGATTGAATGCAAACAGGGGGGAAGGGGATTGCATTGAATATTTGATTAAAGTACTATTTCCAGCCTATATCTTTGTTATTAGAATCTATTCTATATATCGATATTCGCCGATATCAATC